>WAAE01005482.1:0-69362 GCA_013400495.1 Nicator chloris | reverse complement strand
AGGTTATTTTTTAAAGAGTGTAAAACTGGTTGGTCCTAAAGTCATGTCTGTCCAGAGAACCACAAAGCTAAACATACAAACACCCCTGATAAAATGTTCTAGCATCAGTGTGCTTACAGAAGCTCACACAAGGCCAAAGAGAAGATCAACACATTGTCCTTATCTCAGAGGTTCAAAGTGAGACAGATACCCAAACTAATCACTCTTAGGATCCAATTTTGTCAAGATGCACTATAACTTTGTCTATAATGAAAACAACAGCACTTCTGCCTCTTAAAGCTTTGCATTTTTTCCTGAGGTTTGAGTATTCTTGATCTAGTGGGTTCACCTGAACTGAAACAAGGTAGAAAGCTGTAAGTTAGCATTGCTTGTATAGTGAAATAAATACTTACCAAATGCTGCTTAAGTTTGGACAAAAATTTCTTCAGTATTTTGTCATGATGTTCCTGAAACCTCAATAGTTTTGGGAAACCAGGAATAAAAAAACCTAAGAAAAGAAGTTGACCATTTAAGAGGTGTTTGTAGTATAAAATGACATTAAAAAAAGCCATTAAGGCTCCAGGAACATTATCCTAGTATAAGACCACTGGATCTGAACAGATATTCATAACAATATTTTGATGTCTCCATACAGATATGCACATACTCCTGCCTAAATAGCTACAATCAATACATTCCCTTAGTGACTACTATTAGATCAGAATGACAAATGACAGCAGATCCATCAGATCCTACATTAGTCAAACCAATAAAAGATCATGTGGAAACCACATTTATAATTATTCTTTAAAAGAAAACCAAAAGAAAGAATCAGAACTCTCACCTGCTAAAATTGAAATTATAGCCCAGAAAATTCATGATAGAAGGGCAAACAGCATAGGTATCTACTAGAACTGTCTGCATTGAAGAAAAGACCACAAAAAAGACAATGGATATTCTAGGAAGACAAATATCATTATTATATCCTATAAGTAAAGACTGGGAGCTCACACAACAGAAACAATGAGCATAAAAAAACCCAGTCTAATTGTTTTAGTGATTACACACGGAAAAGGAAAACTCTAAAACCCTCTTCCAGCTGAGGTATCAGCAAAGTTATAAAAAAACTCCAATATATTTTAAGTAGCATGAAAACTGGAAGAACAAGTACAGATCCATAGTAGCCATGTGACTTAAAAAAAAAAAGAAAAAAAAAGGATGAAAGTCCCAAATCAAAAAGCAAAGTCTTTCTAGTTACCAATTGTGCAATTCAGTGCACAGTCACTAAGACACAAGATTTACTACCTCAGATTCACACAGGTTTATTATTTTAGACACAAACGCAAATTCTACAATACTTAAATGTCAGGTTGCATATTAGGAAATTTCAGTAACATAGGCAAGGCACTGGGGTTTTTTCTTACTGTAAACAGTGACTACATCAAAGCTAATTAGCCATCAACAAAAACAACAAAGGTTCTTTTTCTATGGAAGGTTGCTCTTTCACATTTACATACACCAACTTATTATCTTGAATTTTGAAGACTATAGAAAGATCAATGGGAAGAGCTTCCAAAAAAGCAGATAATTTTCAGGGTCATATGTTTGTATTTTATCATTTAGAGACTTCACATCATCCATACAATATGAAATACCAGAGAGGCCAAATCCATCTCTTGATTTCAAGTAGTTTTATGCTAGAAATTAGTCTGGCTAATGGGCTGCACCCAAAAAGAATTCCAGGTTGCCAGATCACAGGTGAAAGTGAGAAAAACCCCATGAAAAACCTTGTCTGTGAGGAGGAGCTTTTAACCATCCCCATCTTGTCCATATAATTCTAACTGAATTACTTAGCCCACCCCCATGATTCCATAGGGAGATGCCCATTTCAGAGAACTATCTGATGGTCAGTGGCACCAAGTGCAACTCTAAAAGTTTTTCTTCATGGATATTGGCAATTTGGAATTGAAATTACTTAAGCTTTAAAGAGTTGACAAACAGTGCTTTAAGCTACTTTCCCCAAAGAAGCACACAGAAAGTGCAAACTGTAATATGACATCAATTAAGTCCGTTTTAAAGTTTCCTTTCCAGAATCTACAGTGATATTTACAGATGCACGGTGACATTTAAAACAGATACATTCAGGGAATCACAGGAAATCCAGGTTGGATGGGACTTGTGGAGATTATCTGGTTCAACCTGCTGAAAGCAGAACCTTAGACTAGTTGGCAACATTTAATAAATGATAAATTTGGAACATAGGAGTTATAATTAAAGTTTTATCAACATACCTACAAATGCAAACTTGCCTAACAGGTACTGCCAAGACAGTTTCAGTGTGTATAATGAAACTGTGGCACAATGGCTCATATGCCCTGTGGAGAAGCTCGTCAAGCCTTGGGCTACTCAAAGCTCCCTCCTTCCCTCTCACATCACTTGACAGGTGTGTGGCAGGAATAAAGGAGGGAAGGAGGAAGGTCTGCAACATCTCAGGCAATGCATCTGCCTGTGTTTATCCTCTTGTTTATCATGCACATGATTTGGTAAATAAGGAGCCGATTTTGATTTACTTTCCCCAAAACATCTAGAATTTTCTGTGAGCTTTGAAGAGCTCAATATTCTACGTGGCTGCAGTTGCACAGGTTTGGATTATTATGAAATCTGTAGATTTTTTTTGTAAGATGTTTTTAGTCTGTGTTATCATTGTGTAAAGCTCCAAGAAAATCTTTTGACATTTGATGAATTCAAAATTTCATTTATGACATTGACATCAGCTCACGCTTTTCTCCCTTCCCCCGAGCCAATAGCTTTGCAGAACTGTAAACAGCAAAGTAACAAACTTTGTTTTGGGGGGTGAACAACATCCAGGAACAATGAAAAGCCTGGGAAGGAAGATATGACAGAATGAGAAATTCTTCAGCAGGGAAAAGCAGGTAGGGCTTGTTGGAAATTTGCTAAAAAGCCCAGGTTCTGGATGGCATTTACTTTTGCAGGCTTCCAAGAATCACAGCTTTTTTGGATCACCAGAATTGTAACATCACAAAGGTTTTGGAATTCCTGGACTTGTTCCATACCAATAGCCATGGAATATGCATAGATCATACTAAATCTGGCATGGAAAGAGAGAACTACCAGTAACATAAGAGCAGGAAATCCTGTGTGAGGTAGAGATAAAACTGAGAAGCCTGAAGTTCATGCCTAAACACAAGTCCATTTTTTACTGTAGATTCCTGTCCTGCCAAACGATAGCACAGCTGCAATATTATTTAACACATTCTGTATTAGGTTTCCACTAGTATTTTATTACTATATAGATGTCTACACAACCAGTTTTCAGTTGGTTACATTCCCTGAGAGAATAAGAGAAAAGGAAACCATCTGATTTTCATTAAGAGCTATTTGAAAGGTATCACATATAAAAACCATTACTCTCTCTTACGGATGAGAGCTCCAGTAACATCCAATACCTCCCCCACGTATAAAGCTCCCATTATGTTTTATTTTTGACCAGTCAGAACAGAATCATTCTATTTTCAAATAATTTACAGCTTAAATAGGACAGGTTGAAACCTAAACACACTGACATGGAACTCCATACCGTGCATAGCGTGCTTTGGACCAGAGAGAAGCTTCACCAAGGCCCAGAAGGCATCTTCTTCATTCATGTACATCAGGAGCAAAGCTGTGATCTGGCTCATTCCCTGACAGTATCCAACTTCCTGAAAATCATACAGTGGAAATATTAAAATGCTGGAAACAAAAGCCTCATAGCCATAAGCTTTTAGCTTTTCCTTGAGTTAGTGGAGGAAAGACGATGCCTGTCCTGATGGCAAAGCTTCCCACCAAACACACTTCATATTTCATCATTAAAAATATTGATAGATAGAAGGGATGATGCACAACCATCCAACTGACAAGTAACCTGGAAGTATTGATTGCTCATTAGGACTCACTACTGATGAACAAAATCCTTGGTCGGTACTAATATTTTCAAGTTACTGTATCATCTTTTTGTCCAGTGGGTGCATTTCTCATTTAGTTGCAATTTGGGAGGTTTTATGGAGGGTGAGAGTATCTGGCTTTGCTCTGTTTTACAGCCAGCACACCATCTGATAAAAACAGGATTTTTCAAGAGTGACCTGTAACTATAAACCTGCTCAAGTTTAGCAGCCCAATAGCATGCAACTGTAATAAACCCAAAGAAAAAAATTATTGTTCCAAAACTGAACTTGAGTACTTCCTCTGCTATTAGTTTTCAATTTTATGGCAGGAACCAGCTGTCACTATCATTCAGCTGCAAAGATAACCCCATCAATAAGGTATTTGTAAGGACAATTACTTAATTGTTGAGTAAGTTTTTTCAGGCTTACAAGTTCTTAGCACAACTTTGTTCTAGAGATAAAACCAAAGCATAAGGACTGCTACACATTAAGAGGAAAAATACAACAACAGAAGTGCAAAATAAAAACTTCACTATAATGGTCTCATCATTACACATTAATGATTGATTTTAAACATCATTATTCATACAACTTGAAAATACGAGTCCAATGTTTTATAGGAGGTATAAAAGGCCACACAGAAAGGTTACATTTCGTAGAATTTTGAAAAAGTCCAAACAAACCAGTATTTAATTCAAGTAACTGCTTTAATTTCTCTTTCCTCTTCTAAAGTTAACATATTTTATATTGACTTTGAGGGAGTTGCTGATGGATATAAAACAGAAGATGTACAGAAATGCTGAAAATGGGCCCAAGGAATGAGGGGACAGTGCATTAAAACCACAGTTAAATGTGGACATGAAGCCATTTCTTTTTCTTCTATTTTTAGCATACAGTCAAAAGTCATTACAAAATACATCAGCTTCTAACCCTTATTACACAGTCTGGAAACCCCACTCTAATAAATCCCCATTCAGGACTACAGCCAAGACCAAGGGCTCATGTAAAGAAGATGCAACCTTTTAATCTAATTTCAAATTTTTAGAATCTTTCAGGTTATGAAATACACCTGTGGACTCCAACATGCATCTTTCTGCAGTATTTTCCTCTCCATCATTCAAATGAAAGGGAGTCAGATAATATAATGGGGGGAAATATCAGTCACATAACACTCCAGCACAACACAAATTCATTATATTTATTAGTCACAATCCTTGGCTTCAGCCTAATATTAAACATACTTCAGTCTGTCCAATAAAACTCATAATTCAGATGCTTGATTTTAATTTCAGCTCAAAATACGTCAACAAATAATTTATTTCTATGTGCCCCCAAAGGTCTCTGAAATGTTTTTTGGTTTTTTAGGGAGAAGGAGATGCAAGTTATTATCTTACAGCACTTTCAGAGAAACCAATTTAAGTGTGAAGGAACACAGCTTACCGTATTATATATGGAATATGCAGCTAAAACATGGAACAAAGATTGTTGCCTGGAGAAATAAGAGCAGAAAATGAAAAAATATAGCATTACCTTTTGTAAAAACAGAAAAACACAGAAGTAGTGAACTGGATTTTGGAAACATATTTTCCCAATTTAACTTGTCAAGCACTAAAGAACAGGATAAACCACATTTCACAACGATAAGTGCTTCTGATCTCAAGCCTATTTTGTAATTAGCACCTTTATGATGTTTCGTATGTTGAAATCTTTCAAAAAGTATCAATATACTTTAGAAGAGATTGGTGGCACATCATCACTTTTACAGACAGGTGAAGTGAAACATTGCATGGGTGACATTTCAAACACTGATTTATTCTGAATGCCAAAATTTAAACTCCCCAAACCTGATTTCTGTGCTTGCAGAACACTAACAGCTGTTACTGATTCCAAAGAGAGATGTAGACGTGAAGATGTGAAATACACAAAGCAGCCACAAAGGTGTCTTAATCTTGGCACTGAAATTAAAGTCTGCTCTAGTGACTGTTACTGTCAAACCAAAGAAAAACAATATTAACTCTGGCTCAGCATCCTGTGCTCAGCCCTCCGTTGATCTCTGGGTACTTCAGAGCTAGAATTACAACGAGCTTTGTAGAGGTCCCTTGCGTTCTGCAAAACAATCTAACTTGTGAAGACAGCCCGACAAAAAACCCCAAACAACACCAAAGCAGCCAGCACAACTCTGCTCTTTCCAAGTTGTATGTGAAAGTAACGGTGGAGAGCTCTCATAATCGACTTTTAAACTCACAGCTACTTTTTGTCACCTGTTCAGAGAGAATCTGAATACCTGAATGCCTACTCTCATCTACAAGTAAAACTGCTAGAATTTAACAGCAGAGTTGTGCATATTGTCCTTTTTCTGTCCAGTGAAATCTCCCTGTTACTAATCAATGAATAGAAAGAGATATTAACAAACTAAAAAAAAAAAAAAAAAGCATAAGCCAGAAGGTGCTTATTTTCTTTTGGGAAGAGGATTCATACTTGGAATTGGAGAATTCTTCAAATTGGAGAATTCCAATTCTTCAAATTGGAGAATTTCTTCAAAACATCTAGATTGTGGCATTTTGGTTTACCCTCTTGCAGAACTGAAGTTTAGCCATTCTTCAGTAACCAAAGAGAAGTGTAACAAGGTACCAGACATTAGGCTGGAGCCTCATTTTACAATGACAAACTAACAGGTCCCCAAGGTACACAGGAATCTCCTGTACCCTCAGCTGACCACATGAAACTGAGTGTAGGAGCTCAATCTCATTCACACTTCCATACACAGAATAACAGTGATTTCAGTATTATTTACACTAGAGGGAAGCACTGAAGACCTGTAAAAGAATGAACCTTCAAAGACACACAGTCTACTTAAAAGTCAAACAAGCAATTGACTTACCCAGGGGACTTTATTTCATTGCTATGTGAAATGATTTCTGAATTTTTCATGGAGGCATTGCTGGAAATGCATAATATATGTACAGTAATTCCAAGATCTATTCCAAGTGTGAAATTGCTTTAGGCAGCCAAAGGCTTTCCTGTGGATTCTGAGGGCATGGCTACAACAGCCACAGGGACTGGAGCTGGCTCTGCTTGTGTTAACCCCAAACTGATGAGGCAGCGAGCTTCTGCTGACATCTAAAATGTGTGCACAGAACAAAGAGAGGCCCGAGCAGCACAGGCACAGCCAGCCCTGCACAAATGGATCTGAACTGCATGGAACCATCTCAGCCTGGGAATCTCTGCTCTGTGCTCCTTCCTTACAGCCATCAGAGAAATTCCCCTGATTTAGGATTTTTTCCACAAAATAACTAGAATAATAATGTAAGAAAATGTTTCTTTTATCATCACATTAAAGTCCACAGCTCTGAGTATCACTTTTTGAGAACAGCAGACTACCATAAAATCTGCCTTGGCAAGAAAAGGAGATTAAAAACGGAACTAATACATAGACAGAAGGGGAAAAATATCCTCTTCTTCTCAGCAGGGTGCTGATGCTGCAAGCAAGCCACAATACTGATGTTTGCATCTCCACTTTTTTCACTATTAAGCATTTTTAAAGATGACAGCTGCCTCATATTCCTCATCTAGTGGCAGCAAAAAATAACGAAAAACGTTTTGAAGAAATCCAAAAGCATTATGGCCTACAGTTGTAAATAATTAAATGCTCACGTACAAAAATACTGCTTTATTTGCTTCTGAATTAGATACTGGGAGGAGAAGAAGACAAAATCCAGAGGAAGGCTAAAATCTGTGGGAAGATGAACGTTGACTTACTTTACACCATATCTGTCCCGAAACATGATGTGGTCCCTGTACGTCCGGTTCACATCGAGGTCAATTTGCCGAATATCTGGTGAAGATCCTCGTGCTTGACACTTCAGTTTCTGGGAGTACAGTGAAAATCAGAAGTTTGAAACTGTGAACTCTAAAAAAGCAGAAACCTGCTTGACTGTACAGCTATAGTGAATTAATTGCCATCATGTGATTTAAAACAACACAGAACGGTAACTCACAAGATTAACAGTTTTAACTTCCAAAGTAAGCGTATACATGTACAAATTCTATGAGTAAGAAACAGCCACAGAGTGAAGATGTAGAAAGACCAGTGCCATAATACAAATTTTTGACACATCATTCACTACCCATATTTAAGGCTGTTTCAGCATTTCAAATTTCTTATTGCCATTTCTCAGGCAGGCACGGCATTAGAGAAAGACAGAAAATTAATTTTGCTCCTCAGGAAAAAAAACCTGAGATGCAAGTGCTCTAGACTAGGCCTTAAGCGAATGATTTAGTGTGGTTTTCATACTTTTCCTGTCTTTTTCTCTAGCAGAAGTAATAGCTACATAGCTGCCAGTTATTATCTAAATATAGATAATGGACATTTCTCTACTAATTTCCTCCGTCTTTCTGTTCTAATCTAATTTAGCTGTAGAATATGTCTACTTTAGCACTTGCTTTAGTGTTTTATAATTAAATCCATTTTTGTAATTGAATACTTATGAAACCTGCACAGGTTTAGACTGACACCTTATTTTTTGCACTTACAATAATTTTCTCTTGACTCTCATTCATTTATTCTCACTTCTGTCTGTAAAAGTTGAGTTTGCAAGACCCTGGATTCAATATAGTATTTTTAAAACACTACTTCTGTCTATTAGAGAATAGCATAGACAAAACTCTACAGACTCTGGTTTCAAGAAAACAAGAGTAAAGTAAAAAATAATAATAACAAAGGGATCAAACAGGGAACAATAACGTGCATCCAGTCTGTTGTACACAACCAGAAGCTTTAGGCACATGAGGAATTACTTGTAAGTCAGTGACCCAACACAACACCAACCACCAACTCAGCTATGTGCACCTTCCAGTACAATTTAAACTGAACACCCAGAATGATTTGTCCCCCAGACAGACTGAAAAGCAGCAAAGGGAAAATTTCTAGTTTGAAACACCTGTGATTTGATGGAATATAGGAAAAGAAGCACCCAGAGCCCCTGCAAACATGGGAGCTTCACATGTGAGAGAATAGAAAGGTCACTAAAGTTTGAGAAACAGGAAGGACAGAAGGTTAAGAACTGGTCTTTCCCCTGCAAAGAGAACTGAAAGAAGCTATTTGACCTACAACAAATGTGTGTTATCCTTGTAACTTTAAGGTGTGTAGTTTGTAAGTGATGCTTGCAGTGAGCAGTGTTAATATCACTTCAGGAAATAGGAAAATAGAGAGCAGCAAGATGAGTATATCACAAATAAATCAGACAATGACAGAAGAAACTTTCTATTTCTGTATCTGAACTACAAATATTTCTTTGTTTTGCATTGAGCATTAGATGACATTATTAATTCCTGAAGATTATTTCACCTATTTTTAAATGCTTCTAATTTTACTTGGCATTCTTTCCCACAACTACATTATTCAGCATAACCTCTGTTTTACCTCCTTTGGATCTCCCACTAGTCTTTTTGAGGAACTTAAAATATAATAGTCAGAAAAAGCAGACTGTTAGACTAAAAAGCAAGAAATATAAGGATGGTAACAGATATCAAAATTTAGATAACATCAATACCAACACCAATCTTCAATCATAAGACTCCACATCTACTCAGACTCAAGCTCAGTACAGCTTTTGAGTATCGAGCCTTTTTCCTACTTAAAACAAGCAATAGAGTGCAGAGTAATTTCTAATTTATTTTTTTAACACTGCATAATAGCAAAGGCTTAATAAAGCCTATAGCTTTAGTAGCTGATATTTTTAAATTAATATTAAGTAGAAATTCTACAAACTCACATTATAAAAGTCTTTCATTTCTTCTTTCATCTTAGGAACATCAAGCAACAAAGACCAGACTTGTCCTCTGAACTGCAGTGGGATTCCTTTATAAATTCTCCTATGGAACTGCAAAAAAAGAAAAGAAGGTAAAAAAGGAACACAACTTACAATGCTCTGAATAAAAGGAATAGTGATGCACAACATGCTAAAGAGAAAAATGCAATTATACCAAGTACCCTAGGGAAGGGATGACCTGCTGGGGACAAAGTGTTCCAGTGTGTTTTGAGGAATATGTCCAACCATTTGGGACCTCCTGACAGAAGCCAGAGGCACAGGGACAAAATAGACACACACAGGCCAAACCATCCCAGGTGATGTTTTCAAGCCAGGACTTTTGCATGCAGGAAGGTCTATCAAAATTGTATCACCTTGGCTCAGCAAATTTTGTAATTTAGATCCCAAAAATCAGATTCTTAGCAACATTATTTCAGGATAAGCCACAAATAACTCACTGTAATTACAGTCTATAAATAGAAATAGCAAAAAGTAAGCAGCAAAATCACAAAGCTTTAAAAATTATCAGTAAAAACCTAAAAGCATAATGATTTTTGAATTCTTCTAAAACTGCAACAGTATGTCAAATATATGTATGCAAGGAAACAAACTGTGAGATCACAAAAAACCACAATGTGCAGTTTCTAAAGCTAACAGATCTCATTTTCTATTTCTAAATTAATAATGAGTCTCCTACATGCATATTAAAACATTTGCAAAAAAAACCAGAAGAACACAAAAAGGTGTTATCATCTTTTGAAGCCATATCTAAGACAAGGAAAATTGAAAAGATAACTATGACACAGAAAATGAACCTTTCTGAAGTTATGTTTTTACAATTATTTTAATGATTACATAGGGAGACAATCGGGTTTAAAAGAGAACAAACCACACACAACTGCTCTCCAATTTTTTCTTTATGTTTATCCTACAAAGGAAATTGGACTTAAAAAATTTCAGTTGACAAAGCTACCACTTCCTTCAAACATTTTTATAAAAGTTATGTTTGCAGTAAGAAATATTTTAAAAGCAATGTCCTCCTCAAAGACAGGATTGTTTTTCTTTTCACATATTTCAGATCTCCAGTTTTGGAAAATTAACAAACCCCTCACTGCAGTATATTTCCAAACCTCCTGCCATTTGCAAAATATTGGCTCTTTAAAGGTGTCTTTAATGCCAGCAAGGATTTGTGTCTGGATTGCAGAATCTGTAACTCTTGCACAAGTAAGGTTATGAGTTTCTTCCCTCGTTCCTTTTTCAAATGAAAAACATAAACTTGTATAAGATACAGCAGCCATCCTGGAGGCTGTCCACAAAACAAATGTTGTGCTTCCTAAAGAAAACTTTGCTGCATTAATACTAAGAATGCTAAAGCAGCAACACTTGCAGTGTGAGCAAGTTGTGCCAGTAGAGTTCCTTCTGTAAAGGTGAAGAATAACACACAGAGCTCCAAAGCAGCCTTCTCTACAGATGGATGCCCTGAGATGGATACAGGATTTCAGTGTGTGTCAACCCAGACACAAGGGTACCTGCTTGTGGGAGAGAAGAAAATTTAGTCTTTTGAAAGCCAAATCCCCCCAACTGCAGTGGAATCATCCTAGGAAGAGGTTAGCATGTCTACTGGAAAGCAGAATGAGCCAAATTTGCAATATCTTTTCTTGAAATTTCAAAGAAAACAGTGGGAAAAAAAATGCAGTGACCTATGTCCTCAGTGACAGTTTTATTCCTCAGATCCATGTCCAGCACCAGAATACCTTCACAACAAACATTTTTGTCAGCTAATTAAAAATTTTCACTCATTTTCAAATATCTCCAAGAACAAGAGGCTATTAATGAAGACAACTGGTTAAAGAATAAATTCTCAAGACTACTGTTGTTGTATAAATTAATATTTTGGGGGAGGGTCAGGTGGATATAAAATGCCAGAAATAAGTCTTTATAATAACAGCTTCTTCTCCAAACAGAATTAAAACAATTCAAGCCATCCATCCAAAGTGTGGAGCTGTTTAAAGGCTTTTTGGAAAATTAAACTGAAGGAGAAGGACCTCCAGCTTCAGAGGAGTCCATGGCATTTATAATTTTCCCATCTTCTGCACTGCCTAGATTGAAACAGCCAAATGCTAGAAGAGCCCTTAAAGCAGTAAGTAAAAACTGAGACAGAGAACTGTGGAAGCACTTTGCACAGAAAAGTTTGAAAAGCGAGTTGCAAATATAACTTTAAAAGAGCAGAAAGGACACAGAGGTGAACAGTTTCATCACCCCACTACAGCTGTGCCAAAAACAAAAACAGGAGGAAAGAAAACATTTTTTGTAGCTAAGTTCTGAATTGTTGCACTACCTGACAGAATAAACCCAAATAACATTCACAGCTTCTTGCAAACCATTTCAGATCTGTGTTCAGCTGACTCTGCTGTTCCAGTTGTTCTTTTACTGAGGTAGAGAAGAAGCTCTCAGTCATCCCAAGTCATTACCAGATCCTGCCTACAGACTCAGCAGTACTCAAGACCAAAGACTTTCACTATCTGATACAGAAGAGAGAAATGTCAGTCATGGCATAGGCTCCACTGCACAAACAAGAACATGGAAACGAGTGTGAAAAATTTCTTACACAATGGAAAACTGAGACAAGTGGCTGATATACCAAGAGAGTTGTGCTGCCATCCAGAGTGATGGCAACAAACTGGAGAAATGGGTTGCCAGGAACCTCACAGAGTTCAACAAGGAGAGGTGCAGAGTCCTGCACCTGGGAGGGAACAACCCCAGGCACCAGAACATTCCAGGGGTCAGCAGCCAGAAAACAGCTCAGAAGAGAAGGACCCGGGGGTCCTGGTGGATGCCAAGTTGAGCAGGAGCCAGGGCAGTGCCCTTGAAGTCAAGATGACCAATGGTATCCTGGGCTGCATCACACATGCTGTATTCCCAGCATGTTGAGGGAGGTGATCCTTTCCCTCTGCTCAGCACAGGTGAGTCCAGTTCCGGGCTCCTCAGCACAAGGCAGACATGGACACATTGCAAAGGCCTACAGAGATGATGAGACTTGACCATCTCTGCCATGAGGAGAGGCTGAGAGGGCTGGGACTGTTCAGCCAGGAGCGAAGAAGGCTCAGGGGGATCTTATCAATTTGTCTTTTGCACCAGCCTGAAGGGAAAGTGCAAAAGGTACAGAGCCATGCTCTGTTCAGTGGTGCCCAGTCACACAACCAGAGGCAACGGGCACAAACTGAAACACTGGAGATTCCCTTTGAAGATCAGGAAACACTTTTTCACTGTGAGCGTGACAGAGCACTGGCCCAGGTCACCCAGTCAGATTGTGGTGTCTCCAACCATGGAAGTCTCAAAAGCCATCAGGACACGGTCTTGAGCAGCTGCAGGTGGCCCTGCTTGAGCAGGGGGCTGGACCAGGTGACCTTCAGAGGCCCCTTCCAAACCTAACCTTTCTGTGACCCTGAGCAATGCTGCAGTTTTGTGAGAATGACACGGCTGTGCTGCATCTTGGGGAGTGGGGGGAACTCACACACACTTCACTGCAAAACTCATTTGTGATAATCATTCAGTCACCAAACAGTTAAAGAAAGTATAAATGAGCACACTGATTATCAGCTAGCTGAGTGTCTTTACCATAAGCACCATGCTAGTGCCCTCTGCTGTCTTCTATGTCCTTATGTAATACCAGAATAAAAACCCGCTGAGAAATGCTGCTTGTATCTATATCCTTGCTCATCTACTTTTCTGCTCTCTCCAAATTAATAATTAACACAGAAAGTAGAAAATTCAATAAGTTACTTTATTCTTCTGCTTCTGGGAAGATGAAATACTGAGTTAATTTTAAATAATTTGTGAAGATTAAGGTGTTCTTAATTGCTCAAAACAAAACACCAGTATAGAAACTCAGAGTTCAGATAAAAACACACATCTCTGAAAACATTCATCATTCAAAGAATGGAGTTATGGGATCTGGGATGTTTCCATCAGCACAGGACATTGAAAAGAGAAGGTGATCCTCAGTACATATAATTATACAAACACAGGATACATAAAAATACAAGTTTAAGTTCTGTAGCACATCTAAGCTGATATTCAGCCACGGACAGCAGTCAAACTTGCAATTATTAATAAGATTGTTGATCCTGAAGTAGGTAGGAGAAACTGCCACTAAATGAGGCCCTGTCACCTGGGAATTCAAAGGAGCTTCTCACGCAAAAATAAATTGGACCTGTAAATACACTGAATATAGAGAATGGGTGGCCCTGCTTGAGCAAAAAAACAAAAAAAAAAAAAAAAAAAAAAACAAAGCAAGAAGACAAAAAAAAGAATTAGCTATCATCTCAACGAAGGCCGTAATGTCCAACATGCAAAAACACTTGGAAAACATACAACCTCCCCTTCCTTGCCTGGTCCCCATCTCTCCAGCTCATAAACCCAACTGGTTTCTGGAAAAGAAATGAGGCCACTGTCACACAGCACTGGCCTGCAGAGTGGCAACTGCCATCATTGCTCCTCCAAGATATAAAATTGGTTGTCTTGAAAATGAAACTTTCTCAACTGTCAGGAAGAGCTGCACAAGTAGCAAAGGGACTGCGCCACCTCAAAAAGAATCAGTGATGAGAAGCATCAGAATTAAAATCTGAAGTCTCACAAGAAAGTATATTTATAATGAAAAGAAAATATATTTATAAAGGCTGCTGGCTTTAGAGGTTCTTCAGCTTCTGTGGGTTGCATAAAAGGAAGAAAAAGTGCAAATAGAAGAGCTGCTCCATCTCATTCAAAAATCTCAGGAATGCAAAGAGGGCTCTTCATTAAGGCTTTGTGTTCAGACTCCAAACGAACTGGAGACTTGATTATTATACTGTGTGTGAGTGCCAGAACAGCTGGAAATGGCAGCTACCCTGATTGTTTCTCTTCTTCCTTTCCCCTTCAATTTAGGCAACTTCAATCACAGATAGATGAAGGCAGACAGGGAAAGATAGAAATACTTTGGTGGAAATACTCAAATGGGAATACAACATATAACAGTTTTATTTAATCCTTCCTGAAAGTTATGATCATACTAAGCCAGGAAGGATTTACTATCTGTGGGTGGTTGATTGTACCCTGAACTACTAAGCAGTAGAATACAAATAGGAAATAAAAGCACAAACTAGAGAAGAACCACACTGAAACACAAACTTTGCTGTTCTGTGACACTTCCTGCATAAGAAATGACTGATGGGGAGATGAAAGCTTTATTTTGACAAGTATCAATCAAGCAAAGACACAAGGGCAGTTACACACTTCAGAGTGGTATCTCTAAGAAACATGACAACTCCACTGAAAGAGATTCCTAAATAACCACAGAGGAATCAAGGAGTTTTATACACAAAGAGCAAGTCAGACAAAAGCACCAAGAGGCCTTTATGAATGAACAGAGGTGCCTGGACAATCTCAAACAGGAAAAAGAAGCTTACAGGGGGGAAGCAAGGACAGGCAGTTTGGAGGAATACAGAGAGTCTGTCCCAGCAGCCAGGGATCAGGTTAGAGAGCTAAAGCCCTGGTGAGACCAAATCTAGCCAGGGACATAAAGGCAACAAGAAAACCTCCCACAAAAGGAAAAAGTTCTTCTCTGTGAAGGTGGTGGGACCCTGGCACAGATAACCAGAGAAGCTGTGGCTGCCCCATCCCAGGAAGTGTCCAAGGCCAGGTTGGATGGGACTCTGAGGAAGGTGACCCTGCCCATAGCAGGGGACTGGAGCTCAGTGATCAATAAGGTCCCTTCCACCCCAGGCCATTCTATGATTCTGTGACTCTACACTGTTATGGAGCTGTACATGGGCTCACTTTATTATGTCATACATCACTACCTGTAAACTATTACACAGATATAGTAGAGCCTGGCACATTTCTGGTCTCAATATAACAATTTTTCCATCTTTTTCCAGTTCCTCATGGTCATACATTCCTAATCTCTATTCCCCACCCCACCTTTTTTACAAGGTTTAGCACAAGTTCCAATGGGAAAACTGTGTGAAGTTCTCAAAGGCCTCATCTATTTCTTGAGATATTCTTCAGCAGTCAAGACCAGGAGAAGATGTAAAGTGAAGCATCTCAAATGCACACACCCACACCCACCATTGTGGTAATGTTTTCTCATTAGTTCTCTTTGTGAAATTATGCTGGGAAAAAAAAATGTAGAAGCAGCCTATAGGCAGCTCTGCAAGAGTATTGAATGAAAACTGTAGTTTGCAATTAAGCATATGACAGTTTGAGATAATGGAATCAACATATGGATTTACACTATGTGTACAGTATGAACAGATTCCTACAAGGCAAAGCTCTCTCAGCTGTATATTATGAAGGCTCATCACAAACAGGCTGTCCAAAGTCCTGTATTTTGCACATATCTGCTGTATACCTGGGATCATCACTTTCTCTGAGTCTCCCTTCCTACCTATTTAAGAGCACAAGTGTGTCTCAAATATGCCATTTTCCAAAACCAAGCCATCACTACAATTACAATCTATAACCCTACAACATTATTATTGTTGTTGTTGCTGCAATGTTCCCTTCAGTGCTGTTTCTAAAGAACACTCATTTCAGGAGCAGCCTCACTGCACAGAAACCATGGCAGTGTCAGGTGAAGTGAGTCTTGTAACAAACACACAGGCTGTTCATTTTCTTTAGCAATTTGTTCCTCTAGCATTAACCACTTTATCCAGTCAAGTGAAGACAGGAAACAAGAGTCAGGAACTGTTATTGCAACTACTCCTTCCATGCTTCAGAGATGTGAGCTTAGAAAGCTGGTGCATTCTTCCAACACACTTCCAGACAAAAATTGTCTTTAACTGTGAGATTTGTACAACTCTAAGAACATGACCAGGCTTTCCATAAAGAGAAGTGACAAATAATGTCTGGCTTTCCACTGGATGCTCAGGAGAAGGAGGTGGCTGATTATTCTGTATCTTCTGGTTCACAAACCACCTAAGATGTGAGAAAGAGTAAGGAAAACACCCTTGTTTTTTAAATCTGATGTGCTTCACTAGAGTTCAACAATGAGTGAAAACTTTTCCTAGCCTCAAGCAAAGTTCATCTCTCTATGAACATATTGAATTATTCTGGCCACTATTTATAGTTCAGCCTATAATTTGTTACATGAACTGAAACTCTTTCTGCTCAGCTGATCTGCTACACCTTCTGCATGCCTGGTGGAGAGAGGATTATTTATTTAAGTCAGTGTCTCGTGAACTGATGTCACCAATGGCTGAAGAGCACAACCACTGCTGCTTAGATGACACATGGTTATTGTGTTACCTGAAATGTCATATTGAACATTCTCTTTGCAAAGTAGCTGTTACAGAGTTATTTCCTTGTCCCTCTGACTTGGGAACAGATTTATTTTAAAATCTCTTTACTGTCAGATCCACAAAACAAAGTCACAAGCGTTAAGACCCCTAGAGGAATTCCCAGAGGAAATAGCAGGACAGAAAGTAGGATTATAAGAAAAACTTTGGGAACAAATAATTATTTTTCATGCATTCACATCATATTTTAAGGAAATGGACTTTCTAGATTCTGAGCTATACCCTGAAAGACACCAGCCACTGCCCTTGGTTTGTAACAAAAAAGCTACTAGTCTCAAAAAGGATGTAGTGAGCAGGGAGGATGAGCAGGGGACATGCAGAGTATTCTTCTCCCTTTACTCTGCTTGTAGCATCGCAGCTTTCTGCTCATCAGGCTAACAAGAATTGTGGTCTCAAGCTCTCTCTTTGGTCTAAGGTCTCAACTTTGCATAGATAATTTACTTAAGCAGAAGGCCAGTGTGGGAGTAAGGCCATTCCTGGCCAGTCATCACAGCAGGAACCTGGGATGTGTAACAGCTGTCTTTGGTCCTCTGCCACAGTACAGGTGGTTCAGCAGCATCGAAAAATACCAGCAGAACCCCCAACAGAAAATGCAAGTCTTAAGCTGTGTTGAAGAGGAGGAATCAATTTTGGATTCTGTGCATTATCCACCAAACAGCCACAAGACCAGCTATGAAAACCCCCCAGAACCCAGTGTTGGGAATACAGCCTCTCCAGCAAGATTCTTCCAGCTGAAATTCTTCCATAATTTTAAGATGATCAAGACCACAATCCCAGCAAATAAACTGTTCACATGGAAGTCCCAACCCAGCTTTTCAAGCAAGTAAAAGTATTTAGCACTTAATGGCACATCTGACATAACCCACTCTGCCCACAGATTATTCTGCACACATGAACACACTGAACACAATTCCTCGCATTTGGTCACCAATTTTGTTGGGTAATTACTACTGGGTTATTCGGTATTATGGCATTTTGGAAGACCAAAAAACCTTATTCTTTCAGTGTGGGACTTGGGTTTTTTCCAGTATCAAACACAAGCAATCTAATTTCAGGGTATACATTCTTTCAGTAGTGACAGCCAATGACAAAAGCATGCAGAATTTTACCTTTTCACTATTCTTGTATTTTTCCCAGCTTTTCAGCATCTTAAGCCATTTTGTAGTTCTTTCAATTTCAAGTTGCTTTTGCTGAAAAGGAATTAGAAATTTTTAATATCTCCCAAACGGATGCATTTGAAATTGTTTCTGTTTTTTTAAAAAATAACAAGAAAAAGTTTAACAGAGCATTATGAATTTTTTATTCAGTCATCTGAGAATGGCAAAGAGTAACATCAATTCATTTAAAACATCCAAAAAACCAGCCAACCAAAAATCAAGCAGAAACTCTCATTTTCAGCACTATGGATGAACTGTATTTTGTAAGAGGAGGGTAAGTACAAGATTTTTAGCAGTTTCTTTTTTACATATTTGGCAAGTTAAAAGAAAAAAAAAAACAATAAAAAAGAAAAAGAACTTCATTTGTTTTTATACTCGGTTTTGAGGAAAATAATTTCTGCTGCAAGCCACTTAAAAGTTAGTTGTCTCTGAAATGATCTTCTTTACCCAGACTTGCCCTAAACATAATTAGCTTCTGTTTGAAACTGATCACACAAACCATCTCTTCTTAAAAGGCACAAAGTTAAAAAGGAACAAAAACAAGTGCATGCAAGACTGACAGTGCAGGAGCAGAAGTGGGAATAAGCTTTAATTTTTAGACATTAAAAGCTAGAAATCCTTGCCATAATTCTCCTCCTTGGCATGGCACCCTTTCACCTGAATTACCCTGTAACTTAACTTCAAGGATTTCTTCTGAAGATCTATTTGCTTAAATTTTATTACAGACGAGGATATTGCAGTGACAAGGTGACAAAATGAGAATCCAAAGCAAAACAAACCCCATCTTCTCAAAATAAATAGTTATATCAAGCAGTCTAGCAAGTACAGCCCTACTACTTTAGAGACTGCCCTTCTATGAAAATATTGCCAGAGTTGCAATCAACTTCTAGAATTTGGGAACCAAACAAGCACTTGGAATCAGCCATCTTAGTCCAGGGAATTTCAAGCCACTTTGGTACTACACGACCAAAAATCTGTGTTTTGTTAGCTCCAATGATAAGATTTCTAGCACTTATTTTTACAGCTCAGTCTTACATTTTGCAAAGTGTCTCTGATTATATTACGAAGTTAATAGTTAGCTGTGTGGTTTTCCATGTTTTTAACGAGACTATTTCAACTCTCTCATAAAGCTTTGTAGCTGAAGATCCAGACTGGAAAGGTTAAAGCTGAAAAATGTATGTGTGTGGCTACTGCTTTCTCTTCAGAGCTGAATTTAACAAGTATTTAGTTTTATTGTAAATGACAGCCCCTCTACCTTCAACTTCAAATCCAGGAATTAATAAAGACAGGAAGGATATTCATATGGCTAGTGATTCAATCTGGTAACAATGTAAAAGTTTAATTTTAAGGCTCCACAGGATACTGAAAAGTTATTAATCTTTCATTAAGTATTTATAAAGTCAGTTGCACCCAAAATGTTGCGGGAAAATGTAAAAAATTATTACTTAGTATTCCAATAGAATCCTAATTTTACTTCTAGCTTTTACCCATCAGAATTTGTGCATTCTTTCTGGGCTATCAATGCAATAAAATGGGCTTAACTTCCTGAACTTCTTTAATCCAGAAGCCCAAAGCCTTGCATTAGCAGAAGTATAACTTGATGAAGTTTAGGTCCATCCCAACTATGATAGGCCCACAAAATGTTCTGGAAATAAGTTGGTTTGGGTTTTCAAGTTATTTTTGTTTGAATTCAAATTCTGTAAGCCTGACACAAGTATAAAAATGTTACGTGGAAAAGAATTGTCTCTACTCTTTCAATCTTATCCAACTACTCATGTTGCAATCAACTGCCCACATTCCTGTTCAGGTTCTGGCTGTATTGGGCAATATCTCAAATACTTGCCTTTTAAATTTTTTTAAAAGACATTTCTTAAGACTTTTGTTAGAGGGGAAAGCTGTAAAAAACTATTGCTTCCAAGATTTCACAAGGCTGTTTCTGATTCTCCTTCACACTTGCAACCCCTTTAAGGAATCAGCATTTCAACATCTCTTAAAGCAGCTGTTCTTTAGGCATAGTTTAGGCTGCAGGAATCACAGGAAGTCAGGAAAGGTCTCTGCCCTCAACAGGTTGTTCATGTTATTGGTAAGAAAAATAAAACCCTATCTGCTTCCACAGTCTTTTTGTTTGCATGTTTGATCTTCTTTCAAGATTTTTGGTCTTTTGAGCCAGCAGCTCACTTCAGTTGTATGTTTGTCCAAGCTTTCATGTCTTTGTATCAATTTACTCATTCTCAAGTGATGCTACTGTAGTCAAAATAGCAATTATTTTTGTGTTCAGTTGTTGAAAACTTTTAGCTATTTCTTTCCCTGTCTCAATTACGTTCACTTTCATGTCTAACGGGTACAACACTGGAAACACAGATAGATCTGAGGGAGCTCATTGCAGAGCAGAGGGATGGTGCTGCTCTTTCAGACAAGTTCTGTGTAGTTGTCACCAAAAAAGAAGAAAAAATTCATTTATCTTCGTTCTGAGTACATTTTACACTTTGAAGCATTTTTGCCATTGGGAGTAACAGAATCCCTAAGTGAAGGGGAGCTGGTTTCCTACTCTCATTCAGTAAACAATGCACTAGTGAAAGCACAAAAATCATGAAGATGGCAGGCACCCATCTCGTGTGCAGCACTCCACCTTCCCACAGAGCATCTGTGCCAGGGGCTGAGGCTTAAAGTAAAGCTTCAGCAGAAGCCTCAGACAAAACCAGAACTTGCTGAACTGCTCCCCAGAGAATTTACAATCAAGTAAATCAATGACAAAACTGAAAATTACTTACAAAACACTTCATAGAACTTCCAAATCAGAGTCAGACATCGACTCCAGATTTCTTGAGATCAGTTCTCTGTCTCCTTTCCTCCTTCAGAAAATCTTTCCTTCCCTTGTTTTATCTGAGATGTGATGGATGATACATCTCAAGGTTAAGTAGCTCATAACACAGGCCAATGATTTGATGCATTTAAGGCATCAAATGTGCAGCAAAGTAATGAAGCACCAAAATGAGTAATTATTACTGTTAATGCAGAGTTAAAGTATTATGACCAAAAATACACACACAGAAATTCCAGCCTAAGGGTTTTTTTCTATCTGAAGAACAGATTCCAAATTCACAAAGATATCAACCTTTTACATAAGTTGCAAATGAAATGAAAACTTGAGCTAGGAATATTTTTTAAAATTCACAAGGCAAAAGGAAAGCATAAATAGTTCTGCCGAGTAAGTGACTTCAAAAGACATTGTACAGAAAGCTTTTAATCTTAGCCTACATTAACATAACACAGTAATCCCTATGAATGGTATCTTGAAAATTGTGAAGATTGGAACCCTGCTGACAGCAGCCAGATAAAGCTCAGACCAGCAGAGGTCAGGATACCATCAGGAGTGTAACCAGGAGTCTAATGCAGGAGCATCACTGGATGATTATAAAAACACACTAGACTTGTAATTTAACACTGACTCCATAAATACAGTTTCTATGCTGACACTTTGAGACAGCATGAACACAATTTGGGACAGAGAACTGAGACACTATTTCCCCCAAATAATTTAAGGCTAACTACAAGGCCACAGTGAATCAGAGCTTCAAAACACATCTACCACAGTAGCTGCAAGCTGCCTAATATTCCTGCTCAGAGACTCAGTCCCCTGCTGTGTCCTTCTGATGGAAATGAAATTATACATACACTCACTGTGTTATTAAATGTAATGAAACATGGCAGGAAAGTGCCACTATTTCAGGCTGTGTATGCAAAGCATCCATGAACAAGGCAAAACAAAAGAGACTCACAAGTTCTACTCTTTTACAGTAAGCATCTTTTACTAGCTTCAGTATATAATTGAAGCACAAAATAATTAATTTTCAGAAGCACTGCTGCTCTTAGCATTCAAGGAGCTGAGCTGCCTTGAAATAAGTCATTCCATGCTTTTTCCATGTATTCTACTTATTTGTGCAGCCAAGAGGGCTAACTTAAACTTACAGCTTTAAATACCTTATCTTCAGTTTTCTGATTTGATTTGGTCTTGGAGATAACAACAGACCCGACTGACCAAGGGGAAATACCAACAGTAACTAGGCCCAGACAAGCAAAAATTCAGTTCCCCATTATTTTTCCACATTTCCAACACATCAGTTGTCCAACTACTTCTCCAGAACCCTCCAGCAGAAGACGGATTTTTGGACTCGTACCCGTAGCAGCTGCCAACAGGACCTGGTACATCCAGAATACACCCAGCTCAGCAACTCAGCATCACAAGGGAGGTCACCACACTAGTGGCAGCAGGGTATTTGTCACCATTTCCCAAAGCAGCAGAACACCCCACGCTTCTCAGGACGGCAGCGCACACGTCGCTGTCAGTGCCACCATGTCAGTGTCAGCGCCACCACCTCGCTCACATCATCCATCCCCCTGCACAGCTGATGGCAGCTCCTGGCACAGGACCACAGCTTTCACTCTTTCAGGGCAGAGCTGGTTGTGAGCTCTTAAGGAGCTCCATTTCCTTCATTAGGCCACATAATGGGCCAGGAATATTCACTCTCATTGACAGGAGCAAATCTAAGAACGAGTGGGCCCCGAGGGATGTGTGCGGAGTTAATGTGGCCTCAAGGATGACAGTTCTTAGGGGACTTAAAATGTGCTTCTTTCGAAAAGCAAATCACTAAAATGCTTCATCAACTCATTTCACAATAATTTATGTTTTTAGAAGCTGTAAATCTGTGAATGTTTACTTACTAGTAAAAAAACCTAGAGGACAGTGGACTTACCTTTTCTATCACTGCATCATGGACAGGAAGCTCCTCTGGACTGAAAACAAAGACAAAGTTTATATTAGTCTTGGTTGATCTTGGCACAAAATCATTTCTGTATAGGTTCTTACAAGCCAGCACTTACAGCAGAAATTTGTAGTAACAAGTGAACAAGAATTCTGAACTGTAAAGAAGAACTAATATTTTAAGTACAGAACTGGGATTTTAAATCAAAGTAGCTGCATAACTTAAGAAAAACATTGCATACCTCAAGAAAACTTTTTTTCTTCTGTACAAGCACTCTGTGCTGTACTACTGAACTGAAACCCAAATGATTTTTGTTTTGTTTTCTTTGACTATACTACTGTTAGCTGATTTACCCAAAACAACAAAAAAGTATTACTGTGCTCAAGGAAAGGCACTGAGACTTTGCCTGACTTAGGAGAGTTAACTCACATGCTCTCAAAACTACAAATCTCACTCTAAGTAACAAGCATGAAGTAGCAGAAAAAAAAATTAGTTTTGTTACTAGGTACCTAATTAATATTAAAAATTAAAGTCTTTTCACTTCTTACCCCAAGCCTAAAAAGGCAGTTTAGGAATTGAAAGCTCAAAAAGCAACCTTTGACTCGATACATCTTCAGACTTCCCATTACTTTCATTTCATTCTGAGCCCTCCGACTTCTGTTTTTCTTAGCAAAGAAATTTGTGCTTTCCCCCTCAAAAGTAACTGGACTACCTTGATGCCAAGTGAGCCTGCCTTCCCCTGCAGCTTCTGAAAACACAGCAGCCCAATTGTAAAAAGCAACTCCCTTCTGCTCTAGAGGTCAGATAAATAACACACCCAACAAAACCATGTTTAAAAGGGACTAAAACACAGGAAACATGTGAAATACTTCTAAAAATTCCTACTGAGTCTTGATATTATGAAAAAACACTCATACCCACATCATTATAGGTTTCTACAGAGAAGCTATTAAACCCCAGTATTTTAGACCTGTATCCACTGTGCAAGGGTGACCTTGGGGAAGGCTACAGAAGTTAACACTGCAGTCAGTGTAAGAACACTGATGTGAAACATTTGAATTGTATTCAATCTCATTCCATTTATAAGATGCTGCTTCCGATTCAGAAGTTATATATGAGTAAAGAAATAAAGAAATACATTAGAACTACTTCATCTAATGGAAAAACTTTCTCCCATCAACACCTTCACACAGACCACACACAAGTCAAAGTTTCCAGTCCATAGCTCAGAAACTAATTTTAAAACCAAGACTGTTGCTTCTGAGCAGCATTGAAAAAAGCGTAATTCAATCTTTTAGAAGCTCTTAACAAATATCTGTAAGCTTTTTTGCTGAACAACATAATCAAAAAAACTCTTGATCAACATCTAACACACTAGAAACAACCTCTAGTCAGTGCTATTTGTAAATGTTAACAAAATTATAGTATTGTGCACGCTCTCATATAACTAAGTCAGCTGAAAGCAGGCCTTTGTATGCCAAATACCACCTAGAAATACAGCTTATTTGAAGTGCAAAGAAAAAGCAAAGGGGAAGAAAAAATTCAGTTTAATACAATCCGCTTGGAGTGGTTGTTGTTTGGTTTGATGCACAATGACTGCTAGGCCTTCCCACATCACTTAAAACCTCCAATTCTTCAGTGGCAGTTGCAGGCCCTCCCTTCCCTCCACAAGCCTCCCACAGCAGCCTCATTCTTTGCAGCCCTGTGAGGTGACAGCAGCAGCTGGCTGAGCACACAACAAACCCTTTTTCCTCCAGTGCTGCCTGCAGCATGCGAGGCAAGGATCTGACAGCGCCGCATCCGGGAGGACTCACACCGGCCACTGCAGCTCCTCTGCTGAACTGGTACCACTTGACAGCTTATCTTCACACTGGTGTGGAAGCTGATCACATGAAACATGAAGCAAATCTCATTTTTCACAAAGGGAGAATGAGTTTTAGTAATTTGTTAAGGAATTGCTCTCTGCTAATTTTGCGAGTTATCATCAATGTACAAAGAAAAGGCACGGCTGAACCTCCTGAGCAGGAAAAGGCAGCCCTCATGTCCTGGGAAGCAGACACTAAATTAATCCAATATCAAATTTATACCCAGATTGCACATTATTTTCTTGAGCTGCGCAGCTCTGCAGCAATACCACAGAGGTACAGTGACATTCCAGAGCAGCACATTAAAAGGCAGCCCTGTGTTTTTGTGTTTTTATCCCCCAAGATGCTGCTGAGCACCTGGCAAACAGGACAGAAGGCAAAGGAATTGCCCAGGGCTGCCCAGTAACTCACTGGACGTGCAGGAGTTTCTGGAGATCTCCCTCTCCATTAACAAGATGGCATCAACAATGCCCCTACACTAACAAGGACTACCCTGCAAGGACTGAAGGAAAAGCAGCGCAGGCACACAAACTCTCTCCAGCCCCTGAAGGTATTTTAAATAAATATATTTCCATTTAGTGTGTTTTTCTATGCAGAAGAACCTTAGAGATTATCTTTTATTAGGTACGATCAGACAAAATCTATTAATGTCTATGAATCTGTTATTTTATTGTACCTTCTATTTTTCCTTTAAATGATGCATCTTTCCCTTCCATCCCCAGCCAAGCCAACCTAATATTGTTACACCTTAATTATTCCTTCTAAAAATGAATCTCCTCCAGCCATTCCCAGTCTATTTAAACTTGCATTTCTCCATGGTTTTTATCTGCATACTTCACCAAATAATAATGGGAAATAGTAAACAGTATTAACATAATATAGCTATATCCTGCCCTAAGATGACTGTTTTCCTTTAATAGCTCAAGTAATATTCATTTAGGGGATCCAGAGAGAACAGAATTGATTAACATAATTAGCTTGGAACCATCCTGGATATCCAAAAGAGGAGTCACAGGGATGCTTTTAACTGAAGTCACGAAAATAAGGTCTCATTTAGCAGAAATGAGATCTTAACACTCTGCTGTCCCCACTAAAGTAAAATCTGAATAGGTAAACTCAGCTGTTGAATGAGCCAGGAATTAACAGTCACTACACCTGGTCTGTGCCTTGCCATGAAGACAAGAGCTCCCAGCTGCAGCCACATGGGATCCCAACAGCAGCTCAGGGCTCTGCCTGTCACTGCCAAGCAGCTCTGGAGTTAAGAGAAAGGGCTGAAGATCTTGTCTCCAGGTCTGGGAGCTGCAAACCACTGCAAGATCAAATCCCAACTGCAGTAAGGTGCCTGATGGTCACCCTACTACGAGGTTCCTCAAAGACATCTCACTGGAAGAAAGTAAATAATGGATTCCAAGGTTTGACTGGAGCTTAGGATCTCTACCCACGGTCCTCACTGGTGGTGATCTGCAGCACCAGCCCAAAGCCATCTTCCCATCTTTCAGTCTGGACTACTTCTGGTGAGATGGTCTCTAAGGTCAAAGGCAAGACTGTATTTATTAGACCTGATTCAAAGTGACTTTTTTTTATTACGTTATAAGGGATGAATGGATCTTACACCTTGAAATCCACCACACTGGCTAATACAGGTTTTCATGAATGTTTCAAGAAAACTTTTAAGAAAATGATGTCAAATGCATAAATATCTGTCACTTCAGAACATTAAATATACAGATCTATGGTTTTGACCATTACAGCATGTGTTGTAATTAGCCTCCTTGAGTAACAACAGTAGTTGAAATAAATTGAAAAGTTTAAGACTTAACAAGCTTACAGTCCCCTACCCACTGTTGCTGTTTAAATCAGTAATCTTCAAATAGCACTTTGATGTACTTGTTCAATACAAACACAAGGAAAGACCTTCTTATATTAGACACTCAACAGATTTATTCTTTTCCTACATTTGTATTTAAATCCCAAGTATGCTCCCTGCTGACTCAAATCACAGCATTTTCCTGTTTCTGGTTTGGCTTAAGTTTAAGAAACGTAAAGCCTCCTCTGTCTTTTGCAGCTTCAACTGAGGATGGAGGATATTTAGTGCCATAATCAACCTTGGTACACCAGTCACCACAGAACTCTGAATTCCAGATGATCAATTCATTACTTCACAGATACAAGTTACAAGCTGACAACAAAATTTTCATGGGGGAAAAAAATAAAGTGGTAAAAATTGACCACAATAAGACCAAAAATATTACAAAGCTTAATTGCCTGAAGAATTGTAACATTCAAAATCTTTTGGTATGCTGTATTTTTATTTCTCAATTTCTATTTCAGAACTGGCCACGGCACTATGAAGAACTTTGGGGCTTGTTATCATGAAACATTGCTGGGAATAACTGTGATACACACAAGTCATCTAATTAAAAAGTCAATTATTTCTACATTCAATATTTCTATATTACTGAACCCAGTGTAACACAAACATTAAAAAAGTTTAACGCTCATAAAGCCTGCAAAGCAGTACCTATGCAAAAGATTTTCTCAAACTATTACTCAATTATTTTCTCATGCTCTCCTCTAAGAGCAATAGCATGACCTTGTACCACTGCACAGACTTTCATTTTAAATTAAAAGTATTTCAAAATCATATCTGGTGTCACATTTTAAATATTATGTGGGAGAACTTTCTTGCAGAACACTGATCTTCATGGTCTCATTGAGCTAATAATGAAGAAACAAATGCTGTGGACTCAGCTTGTAACACTTTGAAGTGTTTAAATCCATGAGGAAAACATACCTGCTATTACTCAGGAGACTTATTTTGAAGGAAGTTTTTTAAAATTTGTTTTTAAACAGTCATTTGTATAATTTTGAAACCTTCATGATCAAGAAATTTGTGAAGAAACATCCACAAAAACATTAGTAAGGTATAAAACTCAAAACCAAAAGTGATGTGAAATGAATTTGTAGGAGTGTCCATGCACAGGTAAGGTAGGAGAAGGGAAGAATTCACTTGACAGCTGTCTGAACACAAAGAGCTTTAGTACAAATGGAGTTGCCTCACTGTGCAATATGAAACTCAGATTGCTGAAGTAACAACTTGCACCATTACAGTATCCAGCTATTTTAAGAAAAAGTAAATCTTCCCAAATAGGTCCAGTTTTAAATTGTGTGATTTGTCAGGATTGAGTTGTAGGAGTCTATGGCTTTACTAGACACAAAAAAATGAGTATATTCACACTGGGAAACCAATTCTACAGCAATAAACACACTAACGAGGTGTTCCATTAGGTCTGCCTCCCCCTCAGTGTCTGACACATGGCACATAAAGCTGTCAGGGCAATATGGGGTATTATGGATGTGTCCAACAGTGCTTTGCAACAGAATCACACCTTCATGGTAATTTGCAGAGGAGTCCTGACTATGAATACTGCTTTAGTCTTCCAGCTATTCAAAGGAAATTAAAGCAAAAGTGTTATTTTCAAAATCAATAATATACAGAAAAGATTGCTGAAAATATTAAGGAGAAGGTAAGAAAGCTGTTGTTTTTCACAGATAAAATTCTATGGCTCGCTTCCTATTTTCTATCTCACAATTTACTTACAAACTCATAATTTGGATTGAGTCTGTCTCTCAAAATAATTGGAGCTCTGCTACTGTAATCATCCATTTGGAATTTTCACCGAACAACCTCTGCGCAGTATGGGGGTAGTGACTACAGCAGATTAAAAAACAGCTTTCAGAAGTTTTGTTAAAATTCGTAAGCAAGCCAAAGCAATTAATTAACATATGGGATAAGCCAGTGTGACATTCCACAATATAATTATCAGGAAACATGCTGCAAGAAAGAATTTAATGCTGGCAAAAGGTTGGACCACATGTGATTTTGTGACTAGGTTTTATTTGCAATTATTACTTGTGGATTCTCTGGATATTGCTGCCAATTTGCACAGCACAGTGCCATGAACATGTAGCTCCTGCCCAGAAAGTCTCAAGCAATGCGCACTGTGAGATATGAGATAAAATCCAAGTTTTATCAAATTCAACTAAATCTCAAAATGGTGGCTTTTTAGTAAAGTACTTTGCTGCTTGAAAGAAGACTTTGCTGTTAAGTCTTTATTGCCAATATGAAAAATTATCAAGAAATTCATAGCAAAAAACACAGAACTGTGTTTTCACTGCCAAATGCTAAAAGTATGTGCTGTCCTGTGGTTTTAGTGAAAAGCCGTGTTCTATATGCAAACTTGAAAGCTTTCCCAGCGTGGAATCAGAAAACCTTTGAGAAAGTCTATAATCTGCTTAATTGAGCACATCAGCATTTCTAGTGATTTTTGATGTCACTCTAATTGTACAAAGGTGAACACTGAGGTTAAAAATGTTGTGGGCCTCATTTTAGCGTCCTAAGCTGCTGCTGATTTTCTTGGGAGGCAGTGAGGCCTGTTGAAGAGAGAATTTTTCTCAAAACACGCCAAGGAAGGAATTCTAAACCATCTGTACACCTGGTGTTTTCCTAACTTGTTTACAAGATGCTTGCAGAGAAGTGTTGTTTCTAATTAGCCAATCATGGTGATGGGGTGGTGAACAAAGGACCAACCATGTCCAGCTGTGTTAGAACCCTGTAAAAGGGGTTCTTTTTGAATAAATTAGATTTTAGCCTTTTGAGAAACATGGAGTCTGTGTCGGTCTTTTCATGTCCAACACTGACAAAATGTCTTCTCAGAATCACGTTTTTATAGAGATAAAAATTAGTCTAAGCTACCTTAACATTCTCAAGAGTCTAAAAGGCAAATGAAAGATAATGCTTTGCTTCTAATTTACATTTGATAAATGTCTAAAACAGCTAGGATTTTCTCCTTAAACACGTACCTCCTTTTTTGAAGTACTGCTCGAAGGTTACTTCCTGTACTTACACCATAAATTTACGCCAATCCATGGTTTCCATGTTGGCAGCTTCATCTGCATTAAAATTCATGTGCTATGCAAAGCGTATTTCAACATAAATTAACTCCAATGGTATTGTTCCAGCAATAGATACTTGTTCACTGCTGAAGCTCAAAGCATTATGTACCTACACTTGCTTCTTTGAGGAAATAAACTTCAGTGGTCTCAAATCCCATTCTGGTGGGTCCTTCATTGGGTCAAGAGTAGTAGGATTTTTGCAATTCTAAAAACTGGGTCCCCTCTTTTAGCATCCTTTACAGCCTGTGCCAGTGAAACACACTCTGCCCATTCCCTAAATTCAGTTACTTTAATCTTCTATAAATGCTAAATTTAGTAGGAAATATAGGAGGTAATTATGATTATGCTACATACTTATGTTTTAGAGCTTGAGCAGTAACTCAAAACCATTGCATATCGCTTTATGAATGTTGTATAAATTAAACTATATTAACATAGTCAATCTTTTTTTTCAGTTCTGCTACCTAATAGCTCTTTTCATACAAGGAAGTACTTTATGAATTCCTAGTACACACTGGGTGATCTTTTACTCAAATCAAGTAGCAGCAGCTGTTAACAAAAAAACACATTATTTGTCCTTAGTTGGCAGAATTATCCTGCAGCTTATTTTTGTGTTTGCCATCAAATCTGCACGATTGCATTCACTTCATTTCCTTCTTTATGTGCAGGGGATTGCTGAAGTGACAGCCTGGACTAACTCAGCTGAAAGAATGGATTTAGAATTCAAATTTCAACTCTAGTCCTAAGACTAAGCTTAGAATAAAGCTAAGCCAAAGAAATGGGTAACAGTGAGACACAGATTTAGGGAAAAAAAAAAGACCATACCATTCTGAATTACAGCAAATAACAGAACATTTCTTTCTTCCACAGGAAGAATATGCATGAAAGGAAAGTAAGAGAAGAACCACACACTAGATCACCACAATAACACAAGGAGAAAGGGAAGACAAAAAATTGAAGAGAAGAACACTTTAAATATTGTTGCAAAACAAATGAAATGGATAGTCCAAGTTACAGAAAACTTCATTGGCAACTTCTAGACATGTAACTTCTAGGCACTTCCTCCTTCTCCTGGTGAAGTCCTACCACTAAATACACAAGTGATGTGCAAATACATGCAACTGTAAAGCTCACAGGTGACCACCAGAAAGAAGGTCTGGTTCCTCTCCCTTTCCTACATCTGGTATAGACAATTTTCATGGAACAGCTTTGAATAAACAACCACCTTTCCCCATCAGGCTGACAAATACTTGTCAGAATAGCAAGTGTGAGAAAAAGTGAACAACAAAGGCACTGAAGAGTTCCTTGTAGTAACCAAAACACCTTCTAAAGCAACACTTCCGACCACATGCTCTTGCAAAATAAGACTCTGCTTTAAGGAAGCAAATACTGCAAATTGCCACAGACAGCTTTTGGACACAAGTTCAAATGCATGAATGCAAAGAGAAGACTCACAACACAACCACCACCAAGAGTGCAGACAAATTCACAGAACAATGTTCACTGTCCATCATGGAAGCAGAGCTGTAAACTCAGTCAGAACGGACAGGACTATGCAAGTTTTACAGCACGTCCAATGTACTCTTCCACTGTCAGGGATGTTTAGATAAAATGACCTATTTACATTGGTCTCTGACCCAGCCTCACCACTTCACAACTGCATAGTAAACAAGGACTCATTTCAACTTATCAGGAATTCCATGACTGATAAATCATGTGTTTGCTGTGTTCTCGAAACAGGTTTTGACATACAGAAATGCAATTAAAATATTATTTTAAAAGTAGTTCCCCATGGAAGCATACAAAGAGAAAAAAAAAAAAGATTTGTCTAATGTTAGGAATATGGACCTAAAAAAAAGCATTTGAATCTCAATAACTAACCCAAGAAAACTACCACTTCTCTCCTTAGATAAAGATAACATCCTAAGGGTTTATTAGGGCAAAAGGAAAGAATGTTAGAGTTGAAATTTATGCTTGGGTTCTTTTTTAAACAGTAATTCCTCAATATGATTAGCAATTAATATTCTGCAGTAAAAGCAGTCAAGGCAAGTGTATCACATATTAGAAAGCAGAACCCATGGCACATAATCCAAGATTCCAAGGGAGAGAATTCAGTGGAGTTCCCACGGTAAATGTGTATAATGCCTCATGAAAAATTCTAGACAATCAAAATTAGGAATATTTGCATATTTAGGAAAAAGAGAAGGGAAACACAATTTTTCTCTAATAAGAGAAAACTGAACTTTTTTTTTTTTTAAGATTTGACTTTGGCAGCTGAAAGAAGCTGAACTTGGCACAATTCTTCCCCAGAGAGGGAAGAGTTTAGCCACTCTCCCGACAAGAGCGTCTGACCCTGTCACACAAAGCTAAGAAGAAAATGACAGCAAGTCCCTGCTGAATGACCAGCATAAATAAAATGCAGTAAGATTGACATTTTTAATTGAACTGTTTAGAATAAATATTTCATTGCTATTTTAGCACATCACCACATCACTTAACATGTTTAGCAGTATTTACTGTGCCTAGAAAATTAAGAATCATGGCTCCATGTCACTGTGAACAGTAACTTTGCAACTTTTCTAGTAGCCTTGGAGATCTTGCCATAAACTCTGATGCGTAGATTTAATGGCCTTAAACGGAAATGGCCTTAAACGGAGGCAGAGGAGATTAGGTTAGATATTAGAAAAAAATGTTTCACTCTTAGGGTGGTCAGGCACTGGAATGGTTTGCCCAGGGAGGGGGTGGAGCCACCATGCCTGGAGATGTTTAAGAGGTTTCTGGATCTGGCACTGGGTGATGTGGTTTAGTGGTTATGGACTTACAGTGATGGTGCTGGGTTTACTGCTGGTCTTGCTGATCTTAACTCTCTTCCAACTCTGATTCTATGACACTCGTACTAAAAATTCGAAATTAAAATTATATAAAATTTCAAATCTTTCTGAATGCTACATTGAGTATTACCAAATTACATCAACCATGCTTCCTTCTTTCTTTAACTGCTATTACCCAAAATCTTAGCATAATCTTGCTGCCAAGAACCCTCAGAGACCTGTCCTTACAGCTCTTATCTGGAGAGAGCTCACTTGTGTCCCAAATCAGCGGGGAGAGCTGCACAAGAGTTACTGCTCTTGGACACGTGGTTCAACAGGCACACAGGAGAAAATGCTAAGGAATGCACACAGAATGCTGCAGAGACAAGGGCTATTTTCCAGCAAGGCTACATACAATTTACCAAGGAATAGAATCCAAGAGGGGATAACTGGTTGCTCATCATATTGCTCCCTATCAAAAAGGGTAAAATAATAACACTGGAAGAAAAAAAAATCAATAGTTTCATTTGGAGACATTTAATGGAGTATCTCAATCCTTGACTGAGCTCGCCGTTTCTTTGCTCCCCAAGTCGTTTTTGGAGCATGCTGTAGAAATGCATTGGAGCTAATAAAAATGCACCATGTTTTTTAAAAGAGTGAAGTTTGATGGAGAAGAGCAGGTAGGTCTCGTCTCAGCAAAAGAAAGAACGAATTCTGCTATTTGAAAAGCGCCTCTGGCAATGTGATAATCTCCATCATTAGCAAACTATTCTCAAAGCATGTTCACTGCTTTAACAGGCTCATGGGATAAAGACTAAGCGTATGAGTCACATTCTCAGCTGCTGTGAATTGGTACAATTCCATCAGAATCAGCACAGAGCTACTGTAAGAGCAGCACAAGAATCTAATCCAAATTTTGAAGAAATACCCGTCGGGAATGGGGTGAGGGGCAGACCACATCTGTATTTTCTACCACTAGTACTTCTATTGTACCACTCTTTATTTCTAGGGGATAAAACCCACATGAAAACCTTGCAAAATAGACCTTCAATCTGCCCAATCTCACTATGCTGATCCTGGAATATTTATCACCGTAACAGCATCTGCCACAGTAAATACACATCCCCAGTTTCCCTTCACTGAGCAGGTAGCAAAAGGAAAAAACATGGTTGAAGTGAATCACCCAAGTCAGACTACAAATTGTGACAATATAGGTTATTGCTATAAGATAAGAATTATTAATATAAGTTAACACAAACCTTGATAACAACAAGGTCTGAAAAGAACTCATATGGTGCAGACTGAGGAAATGAAAGTACTTTTTAATTTTTTTAAATGATGTCATGTCTGCTATGATTTTCACAGATCATCACTAAAAGTTACCAGAATCATTCTGTTGCTGGCAACAATTCATCAGGGAACAATGGAAAGAAAAAACTTTGGGGAAAGCTGTAGTAAATAAATTGCAGTTTCTTCTGTTGTTTCTACTTTACAACTATGAAGGTCTGAACACTTTTAACACTTTCCAGAATATATTAGTCAGAGATTTAAGTCAGAATCTATATTTCCCAATGAGGAGTAGTAAAATTTGGACTTGAGCTGTACCTGGCCCAAATTCCAAAAACTAATTTTTTTTTTAATTTTACTTAGAAAACCAAAACTGTGGTCTTGAACAGTTTTCTTATAAAAGAAAACAGAACACGTCCCTCTCAACTGGGTGATACACAGAGAAATATAAAAGAATCATCAAGTATATATACACATAAGGATGCTTTAAAAGACCAGGTAACATAGATCCTAATTTACAGCTAAATGTGTAGGACATTTTATTTTTTAAAAATATTTTGCTTGGTCCCCAAATGATTGAAAGACTGAAATCTGTAGTTCAAAGAGATACGAAACAAATGAACCTGGCTGCTGTTTCTTCTTCAGGGAGATGTTGTTCAATGCTTTACAAATTTCAGTGCAATGAAAATTGCACTCAGGACCTGTTGGACACTGACCAGGGGTGTGTTGGTGTGACCTGAGGGCAGGAAGATGCTGCTCAGATGTGCTCAAATTTTAGCTTTCTGTGCCGTTCTAGGAAGACACCGAGGCCATTTGGCTTATCCTGCTCTGACTTTCGGCCTGGTGTTGAAAGGCTCCAAAGAGGATCAGCTCTTTAAACTGGTGTTGACCTTTAGAGTTGCAAAATGCTGTTCTCAGCTTCTACTCTATTTCAGGATCACGTACAAAGTTTGGGCTGGTTTGCAAACTTCAATCAGCCAACGCTCTTGTGACCATTCAACCTTAACATTATGTGGGGCAGGGAGGAAGGGGAGGGAATGAAGTTATTTTGTCCTTGTAGTTATCTGGAGAGTTTCATAAAAAATAAATACAAGGAAAGATGTATTTTTCATTAATACGTAAGTATGTGCTTCAACGACAGTCACTTAAAGCTTAAATTCTTATTTACTTACAAAAATACTGTCATTTGAGTTTCTTGCTTTCTTTTACTGTCTTAAGACCTTTAATAATTTTTAGCTATAAAAATAACTAATAAAATTGTCACTGCTAAATAGACAAATCAATATAGATATTACATAAACTGTCCATTTAAAGAAATAAAATACCTTTTAAAACATTCCTAGTTGTAGTAAGGAACTTGTCATCACCCAAGGAATAAGCTATTTATCTTAGTAGCTTTTTTAGCCATTCCAAAGCAGCACAAAATCAACTAAGTAATCCAAGGAGGGGGAAGGGGGAAATCCCAGATCCTGAGGCATTACTGGAATGCCTTCTATGAGCTGCAAGACACTCAGAAACTCCTTCAGGTTTTTTTTTTTCCCTGAAGTTATTCCCTTATCAATGACTGCTGGTAGAAAAAATGCAAATAGAAGTTATCTACAAGGTAAAGAAAAGGGCTGAGAACAGTCCACACTGAAAACACTGCGGACATTTAATTTAAAAGTTAGTCAGGTTTCAAGATAGGACAGACAAGAACTGCATTTTTGTGGGTGCAGGGTCAACATTCAATCAGTGCTGACCAAAAAGATACAACATATCCAACAAGAGGGGGGAAAAAAAAGAAAAAAAAAAGGAAAAATAAAGCAAACAAACCCGTGATTTTTTATGAATACCACACACATTCCACCATTTTCATTTCCAAAAACAGCTAAACCAGTTTTTGTTATGACTATCTGTGAAGAGATCTTAAGCATTTCTCCCATGCCTACAATACTTGATTGCAGAAGTCATCTATTACAGGCTAAGCCTTATCAGAGCCCTGTGGGAGTCCCCAGAGATGGGCTGCTGGACTTCCATCAGCTGCAGGCACAGCCCAAAGCACCCAACTCCTGCACTTACTAGAAAAGAATATCCAATCTTATCAAAACACTGGCAGAGTGTATTTACAGACACTGGTGCTGGACTCCAGAGGAAAAAAAGTTCGTTTTAAAATCGAATGGCACTTTTCACATCAGCCTGACTGCTCAGCATTCCTGCACGGTCATGTGAAATCAGCAGCAGGATTTTCACTGGAAAACAAATTGCACTGAATAAGGACCATGCCTGAGGTTTTTCTGGGAAGGGATATTGCTGCCTTTTTCTTTAAATATTTTTAGGTTTATTGGTAACCACACTGCTCTTGTATAAAATACACCGGTCTGCTCTTTACGAAACATTACAAAAGTGAAGAGGGTTTTTTTAATAGGCTATTCCATGTTATAGGAATATTTAATTTATTTAATTGATGTATTAATTTAATATACTATTGTGGGTTTTATTTTAGTTTTTTCTTAGAGGCTGCAGCTGATTTTTTCAGCTGCAGTAATGTTCAAGTTCTTCAGGTTGTTTTGAGAAAAATTATCACTTGAACATTACTGCACTTAAGAAAATCAGCTACAGCCTCTAAGAAAAAACTAAAGTAAAACCCACATACTATTCCATGTATACCATGTATATCAAGTGACAGTGAAGAAGATCAACAGCACTTGAAAGAAGAAACAAATCTGTATCAATTAAGAGGAACAATACTAATTGGAGAGACAGAGGAGATATGTGGAAGCGGATGCTGAGAATGTGGCTGGAGATGCACTCCCAGTGGAAGGAATACCATGTCAGGGTGGGGGAAGATGTGTAAGATACAAGGAGCAGAAGGAGAAAATAGGTAAAAAAACAGGACCAGCAAAAAGAAAGCATCATGTGCAGGAGCTCCTGCACTGCCTGTCACCTCACCAAAGGAACTGGGGTGATACAAGGCTAACCCACAACAAAAAGCAAAGGAAGGAGGGGAGGCAGAGGGGAGACAGGTGTTTCCTCAAGGTGCCCGTTAGAGTGTTATGGTTTGGAGTGTTCCTACCCAGCATCTAAGTCAGCAGTCAGAATGCCATGTTATCTGGCTGTAAATTATGAAAAAAATTCTCCAAGTTGAGTCTGGTTTGCCTGCAACACCACACGGCTTAAATAAACCACAAACCACCACTTCCTTATAGCCTTGCAACAACAGTAGCTGGTAAAGGCCAAATTTTCTACAATTTAGCTAATAATGAGTTTCACTCTTCCTGGTTCCTGCATGCCTCTACTGTACAATTTATGTTTTCAGTAGAGTAGCTCATAACTGCTAAAATTTAGTCAGTGCCACTGAACAAACTCCTCCTAGCTGCAGTTTGTTTTGTACACTTTGGTGTTAAACATCTCAAGAGACAGTCCCCTTGGGCTCCCCACAGGTTATTTCATAGCTTAGCTTTGCTGGAAGCCTTCATCCAGCTTCCCTCTAAAACTTCCCTTTATTCATTTCAAATAAGTCTCATTTTTATAATGCTCTGTTACTTCTCACTGAACACACTTTCTTGTTCCCTAAATCATTAAGTATTAACTCAGCTTTTTGTTGTTGTTTTAAATAGCTATATTAATAACCTGTCCACACCACTGTCCTTTTAACATCCAAAGTTAACTAGAACATTCACATTCATTTGCAGAACTGCAAGATAAAGTACTGCAGCAAAGAAATTAAATTGTGTTCTGAAGGCAGCATCTACTAAAAATTTAAGACAATACTGGGTAAAGATGGACCTAACTCTTGTAAACAATAAATGCTACATCACTTAAAATTGGCCAAAGATGCCAGAGACATCAAACTGAGGGTCTTAGAAATAGATTAAAGTGACATATTTTACTTGAAGGGAAATGTTATATCTGTTTCCAATCCCAATCCAATTTCTCCACTGTTAAATAAAAAGGCACCTTCCCTCTACCTCTCTGAAGAAAACCTGAGCCCACTTCTACTGGTATGGCAGGAAGACAATAGAAGCGTTAAGTCTTCAGGTCCCTCAAGTTTACAAATTCTCAGCTTGTAACACACAAATAAGGACACTGGGACACCAGAAGAATTGCAGATGGAGACCAAAACTATTCTTGGAATGTCTCCAGCCTTTACATTCTCCCATCTTCTACCCAGTGGCAAGTTACACATGCAGCCTGAGTGCTTCATTCCCTCAAAATGATCTTTTCTGCCCAATCAGCAATCAGCTGAACTTTGAATGCCCCTTTCACACAGCCAAGGAAAGCTGCAAACAGGCCACAGACAAGGAAAAAGAGAAAACTACTGATAGTAATCAAAGCCTATTGTACTTGAGAAAACAAACCCTAATTTTGTATCAGGTTCCTCACACCCAGCACCCTTCTGATACAAAAGACAACTCTCTTCCTATTTTAAGATGTCATTATAAACAAGATTACAAATCCCTGTAGACCTTAAATAGGACACTAAATTTGGTATTACCCTCAGATTTTGTTTTCAGTGTGCATCAGCCTGTTTGCTAATTTATACTGTAAACACCTGAGAGGTCACGGGGAATTATGGTTCTCAGGGATGATAAACTTTTCAGGCTTTTGGTACATCCTGCTGCATTTCAAACTCCCACAGAACAGGAGTTTCTTTCAGACACAGCAGGCCCAGTGTGATAGCACACAGACCACAGTTAAAATCTATAGTGTAATATAAATTGTCATTTCAGGGCGAGGAAGTTGATATGTTTATCCTAATTATATTTCTTCTATTAGGAGAGATTTTGCTTCTCAGGAAAATAAAAACATCATTTGCAAGACATTGAATTTGTCTTGAACAATCATAAAGCAGCCTTGAGAGCACTCCCAGCTGAAATCTGCCCTATAACAAGACATGGATAAGCTACAAATAGGCACAATTAGTGAAGAGATTATCTGCACACACTGTTAACCTGTGCAGTCTTTATGTAATTTAAATCTTTCAGCTTTCATCCCTTGAAGTTGACTATATAGAGAATTAATTCTGCATTGGTGAGTAAAGATGTTCCTGGGCAAGAGGTCTGGGGTAATGACTGAACAGCAGCAGCAAGTGCAGAGGACTTGAGTAACAATCTGCTATGTCTAACACATAAAAATGCTGTATCACAGTACAAGTAACAGGAAAAGTTCAGGAGTTCACAAGGATACCAAAGTCAGAGGTGAACCCTGCAGTGGCTTCCATTACTTCTGCCCCAGAAATAAAATAACTCTGACATCCATCCTCCATTAGGAAGGCCACAACTGCAGGCATGTGGTGCTGCAGCTGGGGTTTACAAACACAAGGACCTCTTTGTGGAAAACAGAGCTCTTTGAATGTCACACATCAAATTAACTCACCCAATGAAGCACAAGCAGTCTGCAGGTAAAGACGACAGCTTGTAAAAACATTTCAACATGTAATATTTATTGTAAAAACAACATTGCAAAAAGGAAGGAAGAGAAGGGAAAAAAGTCCCCCCAAAACCAGAACATACACATCCCCCTTCCCAATACCATGAATTATATAGGTATTACTAAGTTTTCCACTTATCACTGATTTTTTCTGGATTTAAACTGCATTTCATGCCTTCAAACAAAAATGCCAAACACCAAGAACCTCAGAGAGTCCTAATATCATCAAAACTAGAAAGTCAGCTTGTGTTCAGTTTCTGCAAGTTGGATATTTACATCTGCCAACCACAAAAGCCCTAATACAATTTAATACTCTAATCTTCTATTTGCCAAAAGGGAACAGATTAGGTTACAAAGGAGGCACCTATAGGGGAACTGCATCTGGACTCTGGCATTTTCTGGCTTAAAATTCATTCGACATTAGGTCCCAAACCACCAGAGATTTCAGTAAGGTTAAAAAATATATGGGGCCAAAAGATACTGATCTTTGAGGGACTGAGATACACTGTTGCTCGTATACAACCATTGTGTAACCTCAATGTCTTAGAATCTTTCTAAAATTAAATGTTTTAACAAGATTTTTATAAATCCTTCCAAGAACTTCAAGTTTGTTTACATCCAACTAAGTTATTGACAACTAAAATTTATTTGCAATTCAGCTTGAAATATGTTTTTTGTAGACTATCAATTTTCATTCCCCAATAAATTATTTTAAAACATTTCACTCCCTATGCAAGATCAAATTACAGAAATAAAAACCCAGATAGAAACTGAATTGAAAAGCACAGTGAAAGATTAGCCAGCAGTAACACTTACACAGCAGTTTCCAAAATATCTATTAAAGGCATAATACTGCTTTCACCAAATAGGTAATACAATAAAGAGCCTGAATATTAATAGCAGCAACCTTTTAATCTTTTTTTCTTTACAAGCTTGCTACTTACTGTAGAAACCCAAATCTATCTGTGACTTTGTAAAGATGGTAGTCAGCATCTTCCCACGGTTCAATCTGGGCACCCTCACGTCCCTAAGGGGAAAGGAAAAAACAAAAAGCCAAATTATATTTTATGACACAATAAATAAAGACACATAAGAGAGCATTCAACCACTGAAAGCATAACCTTTGGGACACTTTGGGACATGGTGGGAGGAGGTTAGAGGAGGGGGAGAAGAACACAAGTCCTGAACTAACCAGTCAAGAAAAAGGAGAGCAGAACAACTATCCCAACACTTACAAACATTTTCATCACAGGAAATCTCTTTTGGTCACTCCTATACACAAAATACATTTCAACCAGAGTCACAGTAATCCCACACCTGTTGTTAAGCTCCACAATTATCCATCAAGGTCCCCTGAGTGACCTCTACTTGTTTCATTTCCCAAGTCCATCTTTCCTGAACAATCACCTGCAAGAGCACATCCTGCAGACAGCCCATGCTGACTTGCAGCAGCTGTCAAACAATGCAGCACTGAGTTTTCCCTAAATTATGCATTCATTCGTGTCCCATTCTTCCTCTCCAATTGCCAACCTTGCAAAAGGCTTGCAGAAGTTGAACTTCATTTCAGCTCTGTCTTCTTCTGGTATGGGCTATGCACAGTTCACTGGCTATGGAATCAGGCCACCACTCAGAACATGAAGTGCATTGGGTTTGTGTGGCCTGGTTTTAGTAGCAGGGGGCTCCAGGGGTGGTTTCTCTGAGAAGCTGCTGGAAGCCTCCCCCACATCCAACAGATAGAAAATCAGCCAGCTCCAATACAGGCCTGCCACTGGCCATGGCCCAGGCCACACTGGAGCAGGTTTGGTGGCAGGACTTGTGACCCCGTGGGGGACCCACGCTGGAGCACCTGTGCCTGAAGGACTGACCCTGATGGAGGGACCAATGCTGGAGCAGCTCAGGAAGAACTGCAGTCCATGGCAAGGACTCACACTGAAGAAGCTCATGGAGAACTTCAGCCTGTGGGAGGGACTGGAAAAAGGGAAGAGTTTAAGGAGTCAAACCTTCAAGCAGGATGGAGTCACAGAAACAATGTGGGATGAACTGACCACAGTCCCCATTCCTCATCCTTCTGTGCTACTCAGGTGGAGGAGGTAGAGAAAATTGGGAGCAAAGCTGAGCCCAGAAAGAGGGGAGGGTTGGGGAGAAAACGTTTTAGATCCAGGTTTTATTTTCTTATTGTCCTACTTTGATTTGAATAGTAATAAATGAAAAAGATTTCCTCAACTCAGGTCTACTTTGCCCATGACAGTCATTGGTGAAGGATCTCTCCCTGTCTTTATCCCAACTCATGAGCCTTTTGTTATATTTTCTCTCCCCTGCTCAGCTGAGGACAGCAGTGACTGAGCAGCTTTGAGGAGCACCTGGTGTCAGCCTGCCACACACAAGCAGGTTTTTCCTTGTTCCAAGGTGAGCCACTCATTTATTGCACATTGTGCAAACCACCAGCAAGTCTGGCATATAAAACATTTCACGAACTCTGCAAATAAGACTATTGCTCTGTACTCCAATGACACTTAAAAGGTTTGTAAGTGTTACAAAAATACCTGACTACCACGTAAGCATTCTAGGCATACTCTGTGCCAGGCTTTTTCCTGACAAGGGGTCCAAGAACAAACATGGTATGACCAGGGCATTTCTTTAGTTCCCCACAACAACATCAGAAACAATACTCACTCATTTTTTTCTATGATTTCAGTGTTTGTACTACCATAATCAAAGATTAAATAAATAAAAAATAAAATCGGAGTCCTTCTGATCTCATAGATACACTGAGCTTGCTCAAACACCCCACTTTCACTACTTCTAACACAATACACTCCCTAAAATAGTCCCAAAGTAACTTGCTATGCACCTGAAAAATGAGTTGATTGAGTCATTATCCAGAACATCCCTCGTGGAGGGAGAGTTTAATTCACCCAGAGGACAGTGTATCATTAAACATCAGATTAGTACTCAACAGAGTATTTTAAACAACAGCTAGCTGGAATCATGGATTCGTTTTTAAACAGGCATATTACTAAGATTCATTATAAAGTGTCGTTTAAATTACTAAAAACTTCACTTACTCTGTCATACTTGGCAACTATCTCTGCTCGTTCCTGGGCAAGTTTGATAGCAGCATCCTGCTCAGCATCTGCACCTGTAGAGGAATTAAAATAATGCTGTTCAGATTTTCTCCCTTGTGAAAAAAGAACTGCAGCCAAATACTTGGAAAATCAACTTCAGGGACACTACTTCAATGGAGAAATGCCAAAACTATTGTGTCAAAGCAAGATATAACCTTGGTGTATGTTCTGAATGCTTCTCAAAGCAAAGGACACTTACTGCACAGTATCTTAATTGCTGAGTTTAGAATGCTTCTGATTTTTCACCAATGTAGATATTAAACACAGTAAAAAACAATTCTGCACAACCTACTAACTGAACAACTGAAAAAAGTACTAAAGGCCACTAACTGGCAATTTCCCAAACATTCTGATGGTCACAAAAAGCTGAAACATTCACTACTCGCTTAAAAGAAAATTGTGAAGTATTTACAGGATTTGTAGAGATATTGGAATACTGAAGAAATACTGCATGGCTTCTTAGAAATTGTCTAAAACTTATTTCTCAGAAAACAGGGAAGGATGTCATTACAGTGTCAGAACTGCAACTTGGTCAACCCAGAGCTGGAAAAAGTGTAAGGATATGACAACAGGAAGGTTGACAGGCAAGAAAAAAACCAGTGCTTGAGTAAGCATTGGACATGAGAATACTGCAAATGCAGCATTAACTACATGAGTGGAGTTCAAGATTTGCTCAGTCCTGTTCCCTGAGCAGAAACCAACTCCAGGACATGGACAGGAACAGAGAGCAGCAAGAAAGGAAAAGCTGTTGTTTTGAATATCCAACAACAGAACATACTTCAATATCCCAAATATAATTATATCAAACCAATGAGGTAAATCAGCTTTAATTAATAAGTTTGTGAAAGATTCAAGAGTTGAATTCTTTTGGTTATTAAAAAGCAATGAACTTCAGATAAAGCAAGGCTTGAAAAATGTTTAAAATATATTTCAATCTAACACTGTTATAAAAATAACTCCAAGCATGTGGGTTTTTTTCACTGTCTAGCTCATGGCAACACAAAGAAATTCAGGAACTGTACATACCAACCATCTGGGCCATGAACTAGAAAAACAGGATCAGATATTACAGTTTTCTATCGTATGGACATTAACACAATTATTTGTTCAAACCTGAAGTGTTTCTTGAATAAAGGTTACCTACATATTTCTCAACATTTAGACAAGAAGTGCCAAGGTGGCCTTCTAAGCCATCTGTTAGAGATTTAACACGGTCTCTGCTTGTTTTCACTCCACCTTTGTCCAGGGGAACACAAAGAGAACCTCAGTAGGACCCACCACAGACACAAGCAGCAGCATTGAGACAGCAGCACTGCTCATCCCAAGCTTCCCCTAAGGGGAAGTCTGGCTGCTCCTTCAAAGCTTTGCTTTATGATCCCCAGAAGTCACACTTGGTTACCCTCACCTGGCCCTCTCTCTCACCATCATTTGCCAATCATATTACTTCTGTTTATTAAGAATAAATAGAGCTCTGTCATTTTTTCCAGTGTGCAGCAGAAACAGCACACATGTATTTACACAGTTATTTGAGAGAGAAAAAAAGTAACAAATAATTCAATCTGCTATATTTGGAAGCTTCACATTTCTAAGCTACAACACTGACAAATCATTTCCTCTCTGTAAGCTAAGGGGTGAGTAGAATAATTTCATTTTGCTCAGACTTAGATGTGTCCAAGCAGGGCACTGCTCCTCCTGTGCCTTCAGGTGCTGGATCCACCTTTATTCCTAAACTGAAAGAGAACTCAAGACACAAAGCAGTTGGGTCTCAGGTTTGCTTTTCTCTGACTCAGCTTTACAGCCATAGCAGGGCTCTGTTACACTGGCTGCCCATGTGAGCTCTGAGCAAGACACAGCTCCCAGAGCCCCCTCCCCAGCCTTGTCACCCCCAAGGGCACAGACACAACTTCACAGCACTGCCAGGCCATGCCAGCACTATCTACTCCCCCAGCACAATTACAGCAATCTGGTTCCTAACCTTTGCTAGCTGACATAATGTGTCTGCTGAAGTGATGACATCCACTAAAGCTACCAAATCAACACTGGCAAAAAGCAGTGCATGAACCCTGGTTTTACTTTCCAAGTGAGAAGATAAAGGAATTGTAACCAAAATTAAATTGTGTTTCCTCCTGTAAAACAGATCTGTGCTTACAGCAAGTCTTTACTGAAAGCCAATTATGGGTTTTTAAAAAGTAAACTTTTAACTTCTTTAGAAACCTGACATTCCTTCAGCAACTTCCAAGTACTGATTGACCCTAATCTCCACTTCTCCAATGGACAGCTGTGGGGAAAAGCTCCCTTGTTCAAAATACACCTCCTGCTGAGCTGCAAGAAATAGGTTAAAAGTCCTATCACTAATTTCCAAGTAGAAGAGATTAGATTTAATTTGAGAAAGAGTGAAAGAGTGTGGCTGAATATCAGCAGACAATACTGTAACACACAGTACTCAGTACTTTCACACAGTATGTCATTGATACATTTTTTAAACAGAATTAAAAATTGTTTCTATTTTTATCTTAAAATGTGCTCAGAAGGACATAAATACATCTTCAAACTAACATAGACTAACAATGTAAGCTGAAGAAAGTTTAAATCTTTGCTCAAAAGAATGCCAAACTGTATTTGCACCAGAAAGCAAGTTCCTGACTTATGCTGAAAACATGGCCATGGCTTACCATCCCTTCCTCTGCATAAGCAATGAGTGAATCAAAGTTTGGCATGTTCTGTGTCTCATGACAATTCAATTACATTTCGTGTGTAAATTATCATATTCATTGCCTTTAAAGTAATCCTCTTTGCTTTCTGCCAGAATCATCTTAACCATCCAGCTGCACTGTGATAGTTCAAGGTTTCATTAATCCATCGATACTGAAAACGCAGAAAACAGCTTGAGATGGGGGCAAGAGGTTTTATTTTGGGAGATAGGCATTAAACATGATTTTTCTTATAAGAGGAAATACTTAAATATCTCCAACTTGGAAATTACACATTAATTCCTGATAAACTAAAAGCTAAATACGGGAACAAGAAAAATTCTTCAGCACAAAAGTACATTACTATGATATTGAAGACAAATAACTGATATTCTAAAGTCTTATCAGTTTTATTCAGTGTTATCTCAGTGAAAGCAGTTAAAGATGACACAAGTATGATTAAATTTACTAATTAAAAGTTAGCATTACAGATGATACAGGAAACAATGGCATCTCAAATGAGGTCGACAGTAATATATAGTCAATTACGTAGTATGGAGAACTGACTTGAACTAAAAAATGGGGAAATATATTAGCAATGGCCTGATGACAAGTTCTGTCAATGATGGCATGCTAAACAGCACTTTCAAGTCCCCCCAAAATCAGTTGGGTTTACAAAGTACAAGCAGCATGGCTAAAATCCTGCCCAGCATCAATCACAGAACAACAGGCTGGAAGGGACCTCAAGGACCATCTAGACCAAGCTTTCCTGCAAAAGCACAGGCTAGACAAGACAGTCCAGCACCTTGTTCAGCTGAATCTGAGAAGTGTCCAGTGTTGGGGAATCCACCACTGCCCTGGGGACATTATTCCAAAGCTTGTTCTCACTGTAAAAATTCCCAAGAGTCCTGAATCTCCTCAGGAGTAACAGACATAATGCAAACTAAAAATATATAATGCTATGCTCTATTAATGAATGTTAAACTACCTAGGAGAGACTAACTGCCATTTAACAGCAAAACAACAGATCCAACTAAACATAAACACTAGTAAAGAAAAATAAGGTTGTGGCCTACAAATAGATGTAAAAATAAATTCTGAATTTTACTAAAATGATTCTCAAGGATAGAGATTTTTGCAAGAAACAGAGCTACGGTTTGATGCTCTGATGAAACTAAAAAAAATCCTGCCTTACTCTTGCTTTCATGCCATCTTCTCTCTTCTGTTCCACATGGAGAAAGAGTTGCTGTAGATGTAGTCACCTACAGACACCAGAATCTCGACCCAAGGACCCCCTATAATCCACCTAAACATCTGTTTTAAGGTGGGGGTAGAGAAAAGGTAGGGGGAAAAAAAAATTTCCAATAATGTAATTTTGTATTCATTTAAACCACTGAGATAAATAATGAGGATCCCTCTTGCAGTCCCTGCAGTAACTCAGTTTTCCAGAACAAAGGAGGGGAACTGGCAGCACTATCTCTTATGTTTCCAGCAGTCAAGGAGGAGCTGAACAGCCTGTGACAGCCTGGCAGCAGCCGGGCTGCTCCTGGTTGGGGTGACTAACACAGAGCCCACAGTTACACCTGGCTTTCGTCACAGCCTGGCAGAACTCAGCTGCTGCTGAGGGAGGAATGGCCAGAAGACAGTATAACATTGGTCTTTCCTACAAAAAGAAAAGCTGCTGTTCTACAAGGTTTACTAAGTACCTGTACTTGAATTGTTTGTCTAATTCTGCATGGCTTCTGATCCTGTTTAGCTACAGAACTGCAAACCAGTAAGGCACAGCCTTTTTAAGTGATCTTCATGTGCAATCCACTGAGCACACATCTCTAATCCCTACAAAAGTAGTCACACAACTTACAGGAATGGTCTTTGGGGTTACTCAAACTCACTGGTGCTGCTCTCTCCGAAACAGCCTAAAAGATGACTAGGCTGCACCTCACCTGTCAAAGGTAACAACCATGGAGGTAGTACAAAATGAATACCACCAAGAGCCTCAGCGGGTTCCTTACACTGAAGGAGTAGTAGGTACAAGATACATTGTAGTGCTCATGCATCAGCATCAGTATAATAAACTGCCTCTTAGAGATGTGCCACAAATTCAAGAAGAATCACAGATTAGTTTAAGTCGGAAAAGGCTTTTAAGATCATTGAGTCCAACCATTAACCCATCACTGCCAAGCCCATCACTAAAACATATCCCCAAGTACTTTTAAATACCTCAAGGGATGATGACTCCACCACTTCCCTAGGCAGCCTATTTCCAGTGCTTGGCAACTCTTTTGGGAGCCAAATTTTTCCTAATATCCAATGTAAACCACCCCCATGCAACTTGAAGTCATTTCAACTCATTCTGTCATTTGTTACCTGCGAGAAGAGCCCAGCCCCCACCCGGCTCCACCCTCCTGTCAGGGAGTTGTAGAAAGCATGACGTTTGTCCCTTGAGCCTCCTTTTCTCCAGGATCAACATCCCCCGCCTCCCTCAGTCATTCTTCATAGGACCTGTGCTCCAGACCCTATCACAGCTCCATTCCCTTCTCCAGACACACTCAATGTCCTTCTTGTCACAAAGGGGCCAAAAATGATCCCAGGATTGGAGGAGTGGCCTCATCAGTGTTGAGTACAGGGGGACAATCACTGCCCTGGTCCTGCTGGCCACACCATTGCTGGTACAGGCCAGGATGCCATTGGCCTTCCTGGCCACCCTGGCTCAGGCTTACCCACTGTGGACCAGCACCTTCAGAAGTGATGCCTCTTTCCATGGGGCTGAGGCTCGATATACTAAGAGCATCCTGTGTAACCTTATCCCAAATTCTGAAAAGCAATTTCTTCCTTTTTTGTCCTTTAATCCACCATCATTGTCTCTCCAACTGCAGAGCACTCTGAAAACCCCCAAAGAATTGAAAATGTTGTTTCCCATTACTTTACTAAAATTCTTGCTTGTTTGCACATTACACATCCTGCTGCTCAGAGAGCTGCACTGCCACAAATTCCTGTCTGCAGGCACTGCCATCAGCTGCTACACATCTACACATTCAAAGCACACATCAGAGCAATAAACAAAGTCTCTGGTCATAGCAGAAAGTCCCTTAAATACTCAGGCTGTTTATTTTCCTTCCAGTTCATTCCCATAAACAACCAAATAAAAGCCATGACATAACACTTAGCAGTATTTTGTTGTGGGTACACGATGTTCAAAAGGAAGAATCTTGGTAAACACCTGCACATCAATACTAAACCTGCTCTGAACAAAAGGGACTAAGGATCATTTATTATACTTTCTCTTAATACAGAGAGAACTTCTAACACAGAGAACTTCTTTTAATATAAAATGAACTAGTTAGTTGAAAAAACAATCCCTTTTGCATAGCAACACTTTCTCTAAAATACATAGTTCCAGAAGTTAACTGAGCTACATTTCTTCCACCATTAAACATAATTACAGCCCTTAAATATTATTAAATACTTAAAACTCAGTTATCACTAATTTGAAATGAGAAAGAATTAAAATAACACAATATAAACAATTAAAGACCAGTACATAAAATTTCAAACAACACTTTACCAGTCTTTAGACTGTCATTTTCTTCCCAGTCCTTGCCGAACTCTGTTTTAGTCTTCATGAAGTAAATCTGTTTGCTTCTAGACCATATTCTGAATCAGTGTTTATCAAAAATGACCAAGGGAAAAGTTCTCCTCCTCCACTTGCTGCATTTGCTCCACACAACTGAGCCACTTGACACGTGCTCCTTTTTCCAGACACAGCCCCTCTACAGCTCCAGGAGCTGCAGAGGCTGTAACAAAGATGCCATTTGTTAATGCCAAGTGTCACGAAGGCACCACGCTGGTGTTCTCCAGCCCAGCCCACAGCCCTGCATTCCAGCTCATAATAAACAAAAGGATTTGAACAAACAGCCTCAGAGGCCAGGGCTCCTGTAACACATCACTGTTATACTCTTGGGCAAGAATTCTTACTGGTGTTTTCCAAGTGCTGTGGGAAAAGCATCTTATTGAAAGGACTTGCTTGAAATAGGACTTGAAGTACCCTCTTTCTGGCTTATTACCTAAGAAACCACAAAATTAGTTAACTCTAAAAATACAGTTTAGATTTCTGTAACTGGCATTCCCTACTTAAAGGGTGGAGATTTTACATATTTTCTGATCAAAATTCCTTTACTGTTCAAGATACCTTGGGGACTTGAAACACCTAGGACATCAGGAGTTGGAAACAACATATTTGTTGATAAAAGTACAAAAATTCAGAAGTAAAACCTGAAAAACAGATCTCCATACCAAATATCCCAGGACAAACACACAAAACAATTCTCCTGCACAGACTTTAGCCCTCACACATGCTCTCTCACACAGCCATTCTGCTGCTATGTAATGCCTGCAGCCAGGAACCAGCCAATTCCATATCCTAACCTAAGCAAGTCACAGCACCAGACACTTTGTGAAGCCAGCAGAAAGATGATCAGTGGCACTGGCACAGGTTACCCAGGGAGGCTGTGGAATCTCTCTCTATCCTTGGAGATGTTCACAAGCTGTCTGGACGTGGTCCTGGGCACAGCTCTGCACAGCCCTGCTTGAGCACAGGGTTGGATCACATGACTTTCAGACGTCTCTTCCAGCCTCAACCCTTTGGTGGTTTTCTTGCACTCAGAGAGGTGTTAAAATGCCAGGAACAGGAGATATGACCGAGTGTGTTGGACTATTCTTTTTTCCCCAGAGACTGAAAAAAGAACAGTTCCTTCAATTGTTTTAACCTTCCTCCCCATATCGTCTGGCAGAGCACCGAGCCTGGAAATGAGCAGCTCCTTTGTCTTCACCACTGATTACTGCTCACGGATCCCACCCAAGCCCAGGTGTCCATAGTTTAGTCTCTGGAATCAGTATGAGTTTAGATTGAGCAAATGCCATGTCCACTACCAGGCACATTTCCCTCAAAAGCAGCATTTTCTTACTGATGACACACAAAACAGCAATCCTCTTGCTACACAGAAATAATCTTCCACTTTGCTCATAACAGAACTAGTGAACTGGTTTTGTAAAACCAGCTACTTTCTGTTTCCTCATCTGTGAGCGTATTTGTGGTGAGGATGAAAAGAACTCACACGCAATGAACACAAGCACTTGCCCAAGGTTAACCCTCTCAACCCTTCACCACTTGAAAACAATTTGCTTTTTAACATCACTGCTGCTCTTCTACCACACATTAATCCCAGGCAGCAATAAGCCATATTACACACACATATTCACTAGAGCTATACTAGAGCTGTCTGTACTGATACTTCTCTTATGTCTCTCAAGTTTAGCATTTCTGGTTTTGTGGGTGTTTTTCAAGTAGACTTACACGGAGAAAAGATAAGTTTTTGGCTTAACTGAAATTTTTCTCTATTCCAAAGTAAAGAAAAAAGCTAGAAGATGGAAGAAAACTCTTTGTAAAATCAATATAGTGCATTATGCTCTGCACTAAAAAAAGCCCATTGCAACAGTAAAACGCATCCTCCCCCTCTTAATAATCAGCATTCAGAATAAATACAATTGTAGTTTTACAGCATGAGGAGTAATGAGTGAAAAATATGAAAGTAAAGATTTAACTTCCCTGAAGAAACGTGACTGAACTTGTCTTAATGAAAAATCAAGTTGCACTATGGTAGAACTCTTGCAGTTTTGCAACATGCCCTATGAGACACTGCACATTCACCAATGGAAAATGGTCACTTTGGAAATTAGTAGAATTAACTGCTACTAAAAACCCTCTCAAATCAATTTTAAAGTGATCCCCAAAGGACTCAAAGCAAGAGCAGGGAAATCAAGGCAGCCCTGCTAAGCAATATTCCACAGAGGGAAGCCTGTGGCAGAACATGAAATGAGAATTTAGGAGTCTATGTATGGCATAGAATTTAAATCAAATACTCTATCTTGCTTTTAAGCAACAGTGGACTAAAGGGCTTACAGAAACTCTACCAATGTTAATCAGTTACTGCAATATGCCTATCATTTTATTTTTAATAACATAGCCTTACTAACACTTTTACTTAATGGAGCAATGAAAGCACAGAACTCACAATAAAACAGAAATAAAACAGAAAAGAACATACTCTAATAAAATACAACTTGGCCATTTAATTAGTCCTAATTTGCAATTTGTTTTTCTGTGTGTTTCATGAAAATAATTACACCTTAAAATTAGATCACTCCATCAGCAATGCCTACACCTAACCAGCTGGAAGGTGCAGTTGGAATGCTCATGTCATCACCTCACCACTGAGCCTTAGGAAAGTTCTCACAAGGGTTACAAAGTGGAGTGACAAGACCTGGCAGGGTTCTACTGTAATTCCATTTTACAAAGTGTTGTGTGCAGTCATGAGCCAGAAGATAATTAATTTGCTGAAGGTTAACATAATCAGTTGCAAAGCCAGAAAAAACCATAACTGCCAATTTTCAACAAGCTACACTGAAAAGAGTACGCCCAATTTTGAACAATGCTCCTTTCTTGAAAGCAAAAGAGGACAAAGCCAATGCACAACTCACCCTCCTGCCCAGACCTCTGTCAACACAACCTGAAACATTTATGGCAGCTCTTAATAGAATTAAATGTAAAAACTCCAGCTGGGTATAATTTGGGGCTTGCCAGTACGTAAAGACTGGTCTGACTTGTGCCACAACTAGCTAATGTCTTACATCCAAGCTTAAGTCATCCTTTGTTCCTCTCTTCCCAAGGGTGTAGTTGGTATCTGGTCTTTTCATTACAATTTTTCTCTTTCCTCAGTGCTATGAAAGAGCAGCATTGTGGCCACAAAGAAGTGGTCACTCACTACACGTTTGTCTTTCAGGAGATGCAAACTCTGCTGAGCTCAGCCATGTCAGCCCTCCAAGCTGCTGCTCCAGTGGCGACAGGAGCAGATCTGCACCCTGCTGGTCCAGGGGACACAGCCAGCCTTGTGTGTGGAACACACTATAACCCAGCAGCCAAGGAACAACAGAGGCACAGCCCTCATGAAAAAACACATGAGGTTTTCTACTACATGCAAATCATTTTATGGTCTTCCACCAAAAGATTACATTTCTTAAAACTCCTGCTGTGGCTAGAACTGATCCCACTGTAACATATAATCTGTTTCACCTACAGCTCCTGAGTATTACTCCCACACTCCCCCTGAAATCCATGACCTTTCCCAGCACTAGCCCTAGCCTTTACAATTATGTCTTAATAAAATATGCTGCAAACCATCTGCTGCATTATATGGTAAGATCAGACACTTGACCTCAGAAGCAGTATTGACAGATGAAAAGCAGAAATATTTCAGGAATTTTACCCTCAACCTAACATAAGTGAAGGCATCCTTTTACACCAGTGGCTTTTCAGGTACTGGTTATGATTTTATAAGCAAATTTAGCTGAAAATGCCTTTTTTTTTTGATCCCTCGTACTTTAAAAGTATATTATGCCTTTAAAAGTTCCCAGAGGCTTTTGAGAAGTAAAATATCCCTTCTGTACACTGACACTGCTCATACTTCTTTTAACCATGACAGGCTACTAAACACACAAGCAAAACCATCTTTCAGCAAGACTGAACATAGCAGTTCTCTGCAATAAATTTCTTCTTTGCTTTCCCAATGCCATATATCAGGATGACATATAAAAATATTTTTTTCCCAGCAACATAAATCAAAAGAACATTAAAAAATTCTCTGAAATGTTGACATTATTTCCGACATAATTTCAGATTTCCCATTTTGAACATCATAATTAGTGGTAGAATGTTTTTGCAGCACTAGGATTTGCAGTATCAATTTAAAGAGCAAAATGGTTCTAATACTTTCAATTCTGACACAAAGGAGAACATTTCATAACAAGAGCTATGCTTCCCATATTAACAGACTTATGGTTAATTTAATTTTAGTTGCCACACTGCACTAATTATGTTAAGTCTCCTGATTAATCATTTTTCTCTCTGCATTAGTCAAAATTAATGAAGCAAACAATAATTATATTTTAAAATTCAGCATTAATGATGTGAAGTCAATTCCCAGTTTAAAACATCACCAAGACAACACTCATACAGACTCTGGATGAAGCTTTTTGAAAGCAGGAGGTTCTTAATTTTTGAGGAAACTGGTTTATTTCTTCTGTAGGGCTAGAGAAGCTACAACAGGTCTGTAGTTACAAAGTTTCATCTATACTGATATCATTTTATACTGGCTCAAATGAAGAGATTTGTTCTTCTCCACAGACGAGCTTTGAATACACTGACATACCCAGAGTCCAGCTCATCATTTAATTACACAGCTGATTTAACTGATTACAACAGGAAGAAAAGGAGGGTTTGTTTTTGTAATAGATGCTATTCTGCTACTTAACAAGAGTAAAGAGCTCCAAGCCAGCACAGAAAAACACCAGCTCTGATGGAAAGTGGCAGGAGGAGAACTTAACAGCACCATGGGGATGCAGCAGCAGCTCCCCGACCTGCCCAGCACCCACAGCCGCAGGGCTAGCACCGAGCTGAACAGGCACTGCCCAAACCTCGCCGGCCCATGTGAGATGGAAGAGGAAGTGTTCACAAACAAGGAACAGATGAGCAGCTCCTGCACGCACCAGCTCTTACTCCCCAGCTGCACGTGTACTACCAGCCTTTGACTTTTCTGCCTTCTCCTGGAAGAGACAACATGAAGCGCACAAGGACGAGTCCTTGCCCAAAAGCGTGAGAAAACCTCCCTGCAGCCTCTGTTCACACCTAACCTTGAGCCTCCCAGGAGCTGAGCTACTGCTCTGCCTGTGTGGGCACAGCCGCTGTATGGGGAGACCTTGGCATTCATTTTCAAGCTTTAAATTCTATTTCAGCCCAATACACAACAGGAAAGTAAAACCTTAAATATTGTGAAAGTTGTGGCAGGATGAAAAACCATTTCTTGCTTTATTCCAGCAACAGCATGTTACACGAGTTACACCAGTTACCACAGGCTGCTAGACAGATTGCTGTGATCCATACCACAGAGTGTGGACCTCAGGCATCCCTTCATCTACCACTGGGATACACTGAAGGAAACATCAAAAACCACAGTAACAGTGAGAGGAGCTGCAAAGCCCTTCTCTGTTCAATTTTAATTATCATCTTAACATACTGAAAGCATTTCACAAAAGAAACCCAAACTTACACACTACAACTCAGTTCACCGTAGCTGAACAGCTTTCTTCAACTACTCTGAGCTATCCATCTTTGAGCAGATAAACATTTTAACTGCAGTAATAATACCTTAAGTACAAATAGGATCCTCTGAGGGAATCCTCCAAAAAGTCTGAGTGGCACCAAAAAGCTTGTATGACACTAAACCTTCTCTTGGTGGCTCTGTGGTAAGTTTGAGTAAGTCCACAGAAAGACATCAAGACAAATTTAGATACCTGCTTGCTTGTACGTCTACACAGCACAGAGCTGAATAATTGGCTACTTACAGTATCTGTCATTCATGTAATTAAAAACTAAAATGACATTTAAGAGAGGGGGAAAAATGCTGAAATCCCCTCTGAACATTTAAAATCATGAAGTGTCAGGCAGCGGTAGCTCCATGTTTTTTATGTTTATAAAGCAGTTATAGGACAGGCTGGATGAGTAAGAGACCATCAGATGAAAGGTAAACAAGTTTGTCAAACGGCAGCAGAAACGAGGGAAGTTTCTTCATCTTTGCTACAAGAAAAGGAAGTTAGTGGTAGACAAGAAGGTTCTGTTGTTTTCAGTTTCACTGATTGAGGACTGGTAAACAAAACAAAGTAAACAGCCATGGCATTTCCCATGCGAAACAGGAATTAGGGCCTCCAAGGCTGTTCTGTGTGCCTGGTCCCAGCCCCAAGCTGAGGGAAAACCCAACAGCGTAGCTGCAATAAATCCCAGTGCCATACCCACCAAATCACAATCAGGTTGCATTCATACTGCTAATTAGCAATACCAGTATGAATTTGTTTGCCTCTGCCTACTTTGCATCAGTTCAACCTATTCAGTTGTCAGTATAAAACAACTTCAGAGTCTGGATAAAACAATCCAAAGGCAGGGAGAAAGGGGGAAGAAAAAAGATCACAGAACTTTCTGGCTGTGTATCTACAGAACACTGAACCAGTAAGAAAAACCTTCTGCCTACATTATATCTGTCCTTTAATTTTTTTGCTAGAGGAAGCACCAAACTGGATTTTAGATGTAATCTCTCCCTAAAACTTAGGAGAGCGTGCCAAAAAAGGTCTTGGTCTTTTTCCCTAATCTTTGACTCCAGTTAAGTACAGACAACACTGAGATGTCAACACCACTGAGAGGCAAGCACAAAGCTGTAGTAGAAAAAGACCACAAAGCAAAAATGAAAAGGCATTTGTTTGAATCTTTGATTTCAAAGGACAGTACAGAATCAGAACAGAATTTTCCAAAGAGGTTCTAAATCTCCTTCAAGTAAGAGATCACAGCAAGAGGCACCATTTGGCTCATTCTTTGGATACTCTGAAAACATTTTACAAATATCCAGTGTTGAGGTAAGATGACAATTATTAATTTATACTTCTGTTGCACAGAAACAATAACTTTAATAATCAGTGCATTAACAGGCATATCAGTAACACTTTATTTTTATTGGCTTAGAAGCAGATAAGCACTGAGGTACTTCAGTAACATAAACCCACCATCAAGTTTTCAATGCTACTTCTCTCAAAATCAGTACTTTTATTTCAGTACTGATGCAAAATGAAGAACTACAAACACATGCTGTCAACACCTTAACAAGTTCCTACTGCAAAACAAGCATGATGTTAATTCTAGTCTAAGCCTTACACACAGGCATCAAGAAAAAAATCCATTTGTTTATGCTAAAGTCAATAATGCACTGAACCTACTAATGATGATCTGCTTTAAAACCACTGCACTCTGTTAAAGAAAAAAGCCAAACCAAAGAAAACTACCAATAACCCAGAAAAATCTATTTGTCACAGATTCTCATATTTCAGCAGAAAACTACCTGAAATTTTAAAAAGCAGTATTAAACTCAGTAAACTGAGAAAGCCTACTTCATCTAATACAAACACTGATGCAGTAGTGTGGAAATCCCTATTTCAGGTTACAAGCATTAGCTCTAGGACAATACATAAATAAAGCTTTTTATGGACCCCAGCCCAGCCCATTTAACCTATTCCATTCCCAACTGATCCCTCTCAACCTCTGTGAATTTCATATCCCCCACAGAATCAAATCCACAGGAAGAATCATGACTTGTCTGAGGCTGTGGAGCTGCACCTGGCAAACAGGATCCTGTTCCCTGGGAAAAGCAGATCCACTGCAGAACCCTCCCCTAGGGCAAACAAGAGCTGTTCTCTCTACCAGGGAGGAGGAACAGCACCAGCTGGGATTTAAACACACATCCACCCACTGTCTGCTGTGCCTGTAGACATGCAATTACGATATTCATCAGTTTGTGGAGGGTTCAAGCTCTCATTTGTGCAGCTCAGACAGACCAGGAGCAACAGGGCTGACTGGTTACCCAGGCATGAACCAAACAACCCAACCTTCAAAAGACAACAGCTTCAAGCTCTACCTAAAACCAGCTGCAGAGAGAAAACTTAGTGGCCAAAGCTCTACATGAGCCTGTATGGCCTTTAAATCCCTTTTTTGACTTGCAGAGGTAGACATAGCGGTCAGGCAGAAAACTTTCCCATGAGGAGCAACACTCATTCTGAAATCCATCGACCTCACATGGAAATTCAGCAAATTCATCAGTGAAATTTTCGCCAGTGAAGTTAAACCCAAAATTACTTGCAAGGGAAAAACATATTTTGGTTATGAATTGTGGTTCCCTCTTACCACTGAAGACATTTCTTCAGTACACGTTTAAATGACCACTTTGCATTTCTGATGTTACTAAAAGCAAAGCCAAAGCCTCTTCGTGAAGCAAGGAACTGTAATACAGTAAACCAAAACCATCTCTGCAAACGTATTCCTGAAAGGTCTAGCAATAGGATGGGAAATGAAGAGGATGAACATAATGACTGTTCCTTCAATTACAACATTTTGGAAGGATAGGAGCTATCACTCCAAGGGCTTCAAACTGGATGAAAATCCAACAGCCTCTCATCAACTCTTCCTTCTTCAGCAGACGCACAGTTGTCATCTGCTATCACACAAGCCTGAAAGTGAAAGAAAACTACCAAATATTTATCCTGGTTTAGTTTTCTGAAAACGCTAAATTTAACAACAAACTTCTTGTCATGACAGCAAGTTCTTGCAAGAATTTACAAACAACTCAGTCTCCCTTAAGGCTGGGGACAAAGAAGAAATATAATTTTCAACTTAATTTTTTTTTTTACTATAATCCACACTAAAGACAACAGCTTTTAGAGTGCATTAGTCATCAGTATAAACCTGACTCTACTTAAACAGCGAGCAGAATTTCTATACTTTCTCCTTCTGTAGCTCACTTTACTCCCTGGCAGAGAAAAATCCAGGGGTGTAACTATTAAGCACTATAAAATTACTCACACACACTCTATCTGCCACCACCCACTGTTTTGGAAGAGCACACAAAACCTCAGCATTGACAACAGGAACCAGTGGTTCACATTACTGTGATAACGTGTGCTATAAATGTAGAAAAACAAAAGCATCGGGGAATAGTTTGTACCTGAGGTACAAGAGGCTGCTTAATCCCAGGATAACAGTCAGGCCACCTCAGACACCCTGATGACAGGTTTCTCTGAAAAATGAGTCAGCTGCACGCCCTGGGGAAGCTCTCTCTCAATTAAAACAGTACCACAAACAGCCATCATTCTTCAGGTCCTATTGAGCCCAGGTGGTGTTTCACTGAATCACCAGCTCCAACAAACACTAAGTCACTTTTTCTCAGAGATAGATTTTAAGCAAAGGCACAAGATAAATACATGCATTTGAAACTCAGCTGATCAGGCTTTACTACATAAAAAAATCTTTGGTGGGAACGCAATGAGAGGCTCTCCTCCTGTTTGAGAGGTCCAAATCTATTCTGATGCTGTGGATGCAGGTGAAGGCTGCAGCACTCACAGCTCCAGGGCTGATGGAAGTACAGCCCAAGCACTGCTGGCTCAGCTTGGACACTGCAGCCTTTACCCTGACACATAGCGAGGCAGTGACCTGTGACATTGTTTTCTGGTAATGTAACACCTCCTGAGACTTGAGAAGCAGAGTAGTGAGAATTTAGAAGTCACACCTAATGACAGGACAAATGCAAACAATAAGAAAAGAGGATAGCGAAACCGGGCTGGGGGGGAGGAAGCGTGACATTTTAGCTAAGGAATGGCATTTTAAGAGGATGATGTACCAAACTGCTAGAATATAATTAGCTGTCAAATTACAGCATGCAGAGGTCATCATCCATAAGGGGTATGGGATGACAACACTCCATCAAATCTGAGTACCAGTTTTCCCACCACCTTGCACCTGTTTTCCTCCTTCACACCTGTATATTACATCAGCACTATTTGGTATCTCTCTGCTTACACAAGCAATGCTGAAATGAAACAAAAAAATTTAAAAAATCAAAAGCCTAAAGGAAAACTCACGGAGGCAAAATACGGATGCAAAACAACTGCACATTCTTAATAAACTGAAGAAGAAATGGAAAAAATTGGAGAAGAGCTGGCTATGGCACAAGTTAGGTCTATGCACTGGAACGAACTTTGAAAAGCACACTTTTCTCCAACACACAACTGAGGCTTACCAGCACAAAAAGAACACAAACAAGGTATGAATTAGCTTCTTCTATAAAACTTTATAGTTACCTTCTAGGTAGCTCCAAGTTTTAAGGATATAAGGATACGACACAGGGAACTGCCAGATTTATAAGCCACTGTAATGATGTGACTGCCAGATACAGCTGCTTTGTGGCCACTTCAGGGCAAGCAAGGACAATTTCTTATTCTTACACCTCAGAGGTAACTATTCCTCGGTGAAACTGGTATGTCACTACTAGTCCAATATCACACAGTTACCTGATACATCATTCAGCCATCACTATTTTAAATTCAAGCTTTTTAGCTCACATAATTAGAACACCAAATATTTACAGCCTTTCACATAGGCTTAGGATTAAGGATTTAGCCCAAATTTTAATTGAAGGACATTTCACATTTGACTCAGAATGAAAAAGAATGCTTGGAAAACAAGCTCATCTGCAGCTTTTTTTTGTGGAGAAAAAAAGAATTTAAAATTATACAAGAGCTACCATAGTTTTCACAATAAAGCCATTTTATAATGTCTTTGCATTAAAATAAATTATTTCTGAATATGGAGCTCTAGGGTTTTTTTATTATTTTTTGATTGGAAACAAAGGTTTTCCCACTGATCAGAAATCTATGAACTCAACTGATGAAAGCTGCATGACAGATAACAGGCAGGTAAAAATAGGTTTGAGAGGAAAAATAAAAATACTGCAGAAAAGTTGCTTTAAATTAAAAAGGAATCAGAATTTGCCAAGGCAGCTTAGTCAAACAAACAAAGCCCAGACCAAACCATTAAATAGCAATTCAACAGCAGCAGGAATGATTCAGATATGTCAAATCAATGTTGTGTCCCCTTGTCCCCTGCAACCACCTCACATTCAAGTGCATTCTCATTAGCCCTAATTTGATTATCTCTTCTCCAAGCTCCTCATATCATGAAGTTATATCACAGCTAGGATGCAAGGGATAATTTGTTGACATTTCATAATGGTAGCAATGACTTTAGAATTTCTAACACTTACCAGCCAAAATTGCTCAAAAATGTCCACTGGCATACCAGTAAATACTGTTTCAAAACCAATTACTACACACCGGTAGCTGGAAATGTTACGAAGCTTATTAGCTTTTCTTTTTTTTTAACACAGATTTTACCTAGGAGTACATTCAGAGAACATAAAGGAAAAGGCAGGAGGACATCATTCAGACATCCAGTCCTGGATTTACAGTGCTTGTGGACCACATCATTGCTCTTTATCTCCTGCCCTACTGGGAGTTACTGCTCTGGGCAGAGCTGGTACACAGGATCACGTGAGTGCACTGCAATCATGACAGAAAAGCCCAGCTGCTGAATCTGCTCATGCTGCCATCACTGCAGCTTCAGGGAACCTGGGCTGGGGAGAATTCACAGGAACAGAGGCCTGCAAAGTTTAAGTTTGTCCACATCCTCAGCATTGCTGTGGCAGGTTGACCCTTGGCTGGCTGCCAAGTGCCCACTGACCTGCTCTCACTCCTCCTACTCAACTGGAGGAGAAGAAAAGAGGAAAAAGCTCATGGATCAAGATAAACAGAGAGGTCACTCACCAGTTACACTCGTGAGAAAAACCTACTTGGCTTGGGAAAACTAATTTACTGGCAATGAAAAATAGTATAGGTCAGCCCATAACACTTGGGTTTTGCTGCCCCTTAATCCTGACACTCTTCCCATGCTCCAGCATGGGGTCCCTCCAAAGGGATAAAGTCCTTCACAAACTGTTCCAGTGGGGGCCTTGCCCACGAGCTGCTGTTCCTGCCAGAAAACCTGTTCCTGGAGTGGGCTCCTCTTGCAGGGCCATAGTTTCTGCCAGGAGCCTGCTTCAGCATGGGCTGTCCAGGGGCTGCAGGTGGATCTCTGCTCCCCCCACGGACCTCCATGGGCTGCAGGGGCACAGCTGCCTCACCATGGTCTTCTCCAGCTCTGCCAATGACTCTCTGCTCTGGTGCTTGAACACCTCCTCCTGCTCCTCCACTGACCTTGGGGTCTGCAGAGTTGATTCCTACATATTTTCATCTCTCTCCTCTCTCACAACTGCTGCACTGTGGTTTTTAGCATTTAACTATCTTATCTCAGAGGCGTCAGCAGCTTCACTGATGAGCTCAGCTTTGGCCAAGGATGGGCCTGTTTTGGAGCAAGCTGTTGTCTGGCTATGTCCAACCCAGGAGTAGACCCTGACTTCTCCTCACACAGGCCACCTCTGCAGCCCCATCTCCCAAAACCTTGCCATGTAAGCCCAGTACTGTGGCCAAACAGAAACTCTGCCATTAAGATAGCACTTATTCTCAAGATGTAGAGGATACAGAAACCCAAGTCATAAATGTCAGTCTTCAATGCTTTAGTGCATAATCTCTTGATCCCCTTTCTGCCCCTGAAATATCAAGCCTACCAGAAATTCCACTTATTTCCAAGAAAAACCTCATTAGGCTATTCTATCCAATGCCAAGATCATAAATCTGGGATAAAAGACTACTGATGTTCCACGCAATTCTATAAATAGCATTTTAGACTAAAATTGGAAGAGCACTTTGGAGCAAAGCTCCAGATCATCTCTATTGACTGTTCTCCACTTTGTGCTGGGAAGAGACTTGGAAGTATGCAAAGCTGGATTCTTTCCAGGTTCAACTATCTGGGAGACTCACTCCTACCTCCAAGTTATGTTCTACCCAAAGGATAAGGCCAAGATTTGATCTAGCCTGGAAAAAACTGCCGGAATACAGAAGAATGTTGAACTCCCAGCTTTCCTCTCTCCATCTCTGCCTCCAGTGCCACACTCCCTGCCAGCATGGACACAGTTCATGAGCCACTGTTATGTTAAATGCCCAGCCTGGGCCCCAGCACAGTTGTCCTCTGATTTGCCTAAGTATATTTGCTCATTCCTCCTTTTAGAGCTTATCTGCACTATTTATAGAATGGTTTTACATTCTTATTAGTTGCCAGACAATGATTTTTAATACATGTTCTATCACTACAAACACTCCTCTGCAAAGCTTCACACATTATGTAAAACAGGCAATTATCACTGCACAGATTAGAAGGTCATTCCAATGGCTATAAACTAAATAGTAGTGGGAATTGGAGCCTGTGTAGCTTATTTTCTTTTTCATCTATAGATTTGGCGAGCTCCAGAGTAGCATTCATCCCACGTATTTCAAAACCTAGCCAGGGTACTAATTCACAGCACAGAATTGACAAAAACATATCTTTGATTTGTGCCATGTGTGATCCACACTACAGTCTGAGAACACATTTTCTTTTACCCAGTGATGTGACATGGTGGCTTCAAGACTTGATGCAGCTGCAGCATAGATGGGGAAAATTTTCAAAACATTTAAAAGTCTGTTCAATATACAGCTGTCATCAGAAAAAGGAAAGGATTAGTCAGGTTTTTTTCTTTATAGAAGGAGAAAAATTAGGACACAAAGCAATAGTGCAGCCATTTATACATCACACAGCAAAGTGCAATGCCTGAAATCAGCAGCATATTGCACACTGGGGAGCCCTGGAAGCATCCCAGGAACACCCAACACTTGAAAGTGATGAAGAATTGTTCCACCAATCCAAACAATGTGACTTTAAATGAAACAGAAAATATTTCTCTAGGAGAGATCACAGCATAGTCAAGTTACCAAAGTCTCCGCATTAGCACAAACAGTATTTCCTTTTCTATCAGCAAGAGGAAGTCTCAGATCAAGGCAACTTCTCACATTCCAGTTGAGACCTGTGAACTGCATTATAACCACGTCCTTCAGACTCCTGCTATTTCCCACTCAAAAATGAGGCTTAGCAACAAAAGCTTCACTTCCATTCTAACTGTGACAGGAATCAGTAAACCAAAATTATTAATTAAAACTTTGAAGATTTTTTTGTAAAAAAAAAAGCTTGAAACTCACCCTTAACCTCTGAAAAAGGTTNATAACCACGTCCTTCAGACTCCTGCTATTTCCCACTCAAAAATGAGGCTTAGCAAAAAAAGCTTCACTTCCATTCTAACTGTGACAGGAATCAGTAAACCAAAATTATTAATTAAAACTTTGAAGATTTTTTTGTAAAAAAAAAGCCTGAAACTCAGCCTTAACCTCTGTAAGATGCTTCTGACTAATTGGAGATAAAAAAGGGCTTGGAGAGTGCCCTGTAGTCAAAATATTTCGGGGGAAAAAATTAGCACATAGTGATATGGTGAAACTTGCCTGTTCACACTCATTTTCCTCTCCAAATGCTTATATATTCATCTTGCCTGATATATTAGGTAAATCTCAAAAGAAAAATATCTCATCTCAAAACAAGGAAAAGAAAAAACAACTGATTTCCCCTTCAGTTTCCAGGGAATAAAAATATTTGCCAGTTGATAAATGCAGAAAGCTCTGTGTGACCTGATTTGCCCACAAAATTTACAGGACTTTGCTATTTGCTTTTGGAAAAATAATAGGCAGAAAGGTTACATTTGAACACTGCATGTTCAGATATAACTGGTACCTGCAGTGGGGCAAGGAAGGGAAGGTGCAGCCATCACTTACACCACTATAACATGAATGCTAAGAAAAAGACATTTGATTTTTAGATCCTTTAATAGAAACCTATTTTTCAATGATAAATTAAACCACAGGGAAATGAGAAGACTGCCTTTCCTCGTATTCACTTACATTTTATTAGTATCTGCATTAGACTATAATAGTCCAGTGGCTAATGTGCCATAGGAGCAGAACATCCAGACTGTGACAATGTGTTGTGCAGAAAGCACAACAGTGCCAGACAAAAAATTACTGTTAAACAAAGAAAAAACAACACACCAAACAAACAACAAAACCCAGTACCACACACACAGTGGGAAGGGAGGGAAAAATATCAACTGTAGCACGTAACTCTCACTCCCCCAGGATGTACGGTTTCAACAGTGTGATTCAGGGTGATACCTGGCTTAAAAACTACTAAACCCCCAAGGTCTTCAGAACACCCTGAGACTAAAGAAACAGGTAAATCTTATCTTGCAGAGTTATTGCTCAACCCACCAATTCCATGTGGAGTGTGCATTTGAGCTGTTCCCAGCGGCAGTAGAGAACACCTTCAACCCAGTATTGGTATCGGGCAAACAAGAGTATCCAAAGTCCACAAGCTGAATATCCACAAGGTTCTCCATGGACAGAATGTGCTCACGGGAGCTGTGGCCAATCAGCCCAGACTCATTTTACACCAAAGTCCACTTGCACACACGGAGCCCTTGTGGCAGGTCCCAAGATTTATACCCCACCTTGGGGTGCAGAGTTAAGTGACCGTGACACCTGACACGGGCATCGTGCTCCTCACCTGGAGAGAAGAGTGTGCAATCAAGTGCCTGCACATCTATTTTTTTATTTGTAGCGACATGTAATAATGCTACAGAAAATAACAGTAGGGGGAAAAAACCTGCATCACCTGGGACATGAAGCAGAAGGGAGCAGAATGTGTTCCTCGAGGAAATGATTTTCACCAAGGACCTGTCCCCTTCAGGTACTGCTAAAAATGCTTCGTTAGCTGCTTTATTAGCAAGGAGACAGCAGCAGTCTTGGGCATCTGTGTACTTATTTTCTCATTTCCACCAAGAATTTAATTAACTGACATTAATTAAGTTTTCTGTTTGATCTGGAAATTCAGTTCAAATTAACATTTTTATGGATAGTTTAATACTAATGCTGACAGATAATTTCCTTTAGAAGAAATCACTTGGACTTGTGACGAGAAGGATGAAATAGTGGAAGCTAATCCACTGAAAAACCAATATTTTTATTTGCTGTTAGACAGGATTAACTAAAACAAAATTGCTTTGATAGCTGATTGGAGAAGTCTGGATGTTCTCCTTACAAGCAATACCAAACGACCTAGAAGCTCAACAGGACAAAAATACTTTGAAGAAGTCAGGTGAGATGTCCAGGGAAGTTGTGAATGTCAATATACACCAAAGCACTGTCTAAACCACCCAACTGCTATAAGTATCTGTTGTAGAAAATGTCCAGCTGGGACCCTGTCACTTTGAAATATTCACCACGTTTTAAGTTATTGCAAACAAACAGGCAAATATATTAGCATTCATATCTGCATCATTGCTTAATCATATCTGCAATTTAACAAAAAAACTGCCACATTTTAAGCTTTTAAAGTAAATTCTGTACCAGCTTCCCATGGACATCAGCATTCATATTTAACATTGGATTCCAAATTCCATGAGCATGAGGATAAAATATTGAAAACTTAAGAACTTAACACATAAGAAAAAAGTTAGATGATCCCTCATTGCTTGAAGCGTGCACATCTCAAGAGCACAAGCTTTTCCTCAAGGAAAGGAATATACTTGCTCATGTAAAACAACATCAGAATTACCCTTTGACAGTCAACGACAAGAAGAAAGTTCTACATGCTTGAAAACAGCATATGCACAACTGCCATTCCACCAAAATCAAGATCAGAAAAACATGTTCACCTGAACTATGAAAATGCAAGACTGAGAATGAGGCTTGTTTTTCCAGATCCTTCAGACAGAGCTTCCCAGCCTTTTCTCAAAAGTCTCCAAACCAAAACTAAAATGTCTTAGCTGTAAAATTCACATATGGATAGAAGCACAAGAGCCGGCAGAGAAGGAAAGGCACAAGATACAAACACCTTTTTGCCATGTTCAGACCCAGGCTTGAGATCTTGGCTCTACTGCAAACACAGTGGACAAATGCCTCAGAAAACACAGAATCTTTGTCTCAGCTGAAAATCACTGAGTATCACTGAAAGCAGAAAGCCAAATATACTCATCCTACTAGCTCGAGCTCAAAACCATGTAACTCATTAATCCTCCCAAATGTTAAGCAAAAACTCGAATGAGTCATTAATTGTCCTCTTCTTTCAAGGAACCCAACAAATCCACCTTGTTTTCAGTTGGTCTTTTCACCCAGTTGCCAGGTGCTGCAGTGAAACCAGCACAGGGTTTGCAGATCCCCACACAAAGCAAGTCAGATCAGCTTCAGCGATGCCAAAACAGTTGTGCTGATGTACACAAAACTGAATTTTTGTCCCATCTAGCAGAAACATCACTGCAAACCTGTTATGCTCTTCCCTATTACACTACTGCACTGTTCCCTACTCTTCCTTCTTTTTCAAGCCTACTTGTATAGGAATATTTTATGTCAACCTCCCACATTTCCCACATGCTACAAATAAGAACACTAAAATTGTATTTCAGGATTATTGAGAATATGACAGTTGACAGTTCATGGGTTATGGGTCACACCTTCCCAAAAATAACCCCAAGACATACTAGAATAACAAATCATGGTAGGAAGCTGAAGATAAGTTTCCTTTGCTGGGCTTACCTGCTTGTAAATCAGCTCATTTCAGGTGACTAACATTACTGCACAAAGAGACAACAAGCAGTGCTTCTTTTCTCTGCAGTTCCTCTATAGATAATGAATTCTAGCTGTCTGTACTAATTTTGTTATGCCACAGACCAACTCCCAAGATACAACATCTACAGACTTTGTTTAATGTTGCTACCTACCTAATAACCAAATACACAGACACTAAAGAAAACCATTAACAGCTACATATGGTGAAGCAGCACCAGGACCTTTCCTAATCACTGCAGCTGGCATCACACAAAGGAGAAGAATAAAATTTCAAATGAAGTAAAAAGGCAATAAAATGTCAGGATAAGAAATTCAATAGAAAAGCCACGATGTACATGCAACCCATGAAAATTACTACTATTTAAAGTGAGACATAGCAAATGCCAGCCACAGAAGTAGAGTATATTAGGTAAAAACACACTGGATGAGTCACTGTGTGTCCAGCTGTGCAGTGATGCAACTGTATTATTACTTGCTTGTGTCTGTATCATCCTGAGGTGAATTCCTCACAGTCCAGCAGAAGGAAGAAGTAAGCCCCACCAGCATTTCCCATTAGCCTCAGCCACTGGTACCACTGAAGGAAGGTTGTCCCCATAGATTCACTCACATCCCACTGCTGGCTCCTCCTTGGAGCTCACCCTTGTGGAACTGCACCAGCAGGTGGATTAGTTAAACTGACCAAGGTTACAGTAGCTCAACAAGAAGGAAAAGTCCAGTGTCCCACTCCAAACCACTGCATCGCCACACAAACGCAGGTGAAGCACTGTTGGGATTTCAACTGGGATGAAGAGGCCAAGTGAGCAGCAGAGGCAAGGCAGGAGGAGTCGTTTCTGCCAGCATTAATTATTTGTGACACCACAGCTGAAACTTCAGCGCAAATAATGTCAGAAGAACTGTTGAAATACAGTTATATTCTGTCAAACTGCTAGAAACTTTGCCACAGTAAATTATGAATAGAAGCTGTGTACCTGTACTGACGAGCTGCAGACTACAGTGCATGATCTTGACTGCTGTGGGCAGAATTTCCTATTTAATGACCAAAAAAAAAAAAAAAAAAAAAAAAAAAAAAAAAAAAAAAAAGAAAGAGATTTAACTCCCTGCTTGCAGCTCACTGCAGAGCTCATTAATTTTTATTAACTTGGCTCTTCTGGACAGTCTCCTTTAAAAAATGAAGTAATTCAAGGATAGGTATACAAGTCTAAAGAAACCTTTACTTCTAATCCAGCATGAATCAGTTAAAATACCCAACGTAGATTATAACAGTATTATATGAAGAAATAAAATAAGAAATTCAGGTAACCCTGGAACCTCCCATAAGAGGCAAAACTCTCCAGCCTTCCTTGCAAAAATGCTACAACAAACAGAAAAACCAAGGGATTGAAGAAAGTTTCCCATATTTCAGTAGATGCCTCTATGGAATGCATTTGAGTACACTATTCCTCTACTGTCTATCACCAAAGGTAAAGAGAAAACACCACAACTACTTGATGTGGGATCTTTATATTATTTTCTCCATCTTGCAACTAATCAACTTAGTCCATGTCCAGAGAAACAAACCAAAAAAACCCTGCTCATTTCTTGTCAAGTCTAAGTCTGAAATACAAGGTACCACCACAGTACTGTGTATGTTGAATCCAGACAGTAACTGCCCAAGTGTCATTATTGGTGGAGAATTAAACACAGTTATCCTTGGCTGGCCCAACACTTACACATCTCCGAGGCTCAAACAGTGCAGTGACCAAACATACGCCTCCTCTTGCACTCCATTAAAAAAAAAAAAAAAATCAAACTGAAGTTCTCTCAGGTTTCTCTCTCTCACACTGAAATACTGCATCCCTATTTAATTCTGTGATTTCAATGTAGTTGTCCCATCTGCTAGAAGTGTTTTAATATGTCTCTTTTTATATCCTAACATCAAGGTGATGTTGCCAATTAAGTTCTGCTGTAGCCATCTGTAAGAGGAAGAAAGGAGGAAAGAAGTAAACCTGAGTGTTTCTTCAATAATTTTAGACAACCTGGATTTCAACCAGAATTTTAGTGATGAAAAAGAAGGAAATAATTACTAGATTTATACTCTACATGGATTTCTCTAGGACAAGTAACATTTGAACTATTTTTTAAAATTCAGAAAGGTTCCAGATCTCATGAAATGTTTGGCTTCAAATTAGAATGCTTGTCAAGAGAATTTTATACTGCCATGATTTATCATTTTATTCAAAGCAGACTTTCAATTTTATAAACAAAATAATGGCAGCCACTGAAATTTCTTCACCACTTCATGTTCAGACTTACAGGGTATGTAAAGTGTTACCACTCTGACAATAAATGACTAGCGGCAATTTTTTTTTAACGAATCTGATATTATCTAAATATGATAAGGGTCTGGAGTTTCCCAAAAACTAAACCCATAAAAAGCAAACAACAAATTCTACACACTCAGCTTCACTGCAATCGAAAGACTATGAAAAACAATGATAGAACTTTTTTTTCCTAAAAAAATTGAGTAATTCAATTTTTAAACAGCACAAGATTAAAAAAGGTATGGAAATGTGACTCCACCACTCCATTAAACTGTAACCTTGGTCAGTTAAAAATCAAGTGTTTAGCTCACTTCATGTATTCACTAAGCAAGACTCCCAGGCCTACTGAAGGATTTTCTGATGTCGGCCTCAGCAGCCAAAGACTGAAGACAAAACCAGAACTGCAGGTCTTGCACTGGGAGACAAGGTGGGCACTCATGCTCACACTGCCTGACTATTTGTGGGATTTAGTCTTGTAAACCACCTAGTTATCAACCTCTTATGATACAGAAAATTTAATTTAATTTAACCTGTGGCATAGGTCACAGCCACAATGAAAATAGACTGGCCTATAAAAAAAAACAAAATTAGACTCCACAACTCTGTCAGGCTGTTCAGCTACCCCACTAAATCCACATTTCAACTCATGAAGCATTAGTAATTGGGTTCTTTTAAATAGCATTCTGCTGGAATTTCTTCTGCAGGGATTGAATTTTCATCTCCATAGTAGCTGTGCTTACTGCAGACCTTATAACAAGCTTTTGATGTTGAATGATGGATGCAAAAAGACACTCTCTTGTGTAACAGAATTTCTGAGAG
>WAAE01005481.1:54614-76038 GCA_013400495.1 Nicator chloris | reverse complement strand
TAGCAGCACTTCTGCAGGTCTGTATGCTCAGTGCTTATCCTAAGTATCCAGCAGTGAGAAACAAAGGCTCCATAGTCCTCTGAGTTAAAGAGTTATTGTGTTAAAACTTGGCTTTTCTAATCACTGTGATATGAAAATTCAGGTGCCTGACTGAGAAAAACACATCTGGAGTAGAACAGAGATGACTGAGATAAAGGTTCCTGCCAGTGAAGTGCATTTGTACAAAATATTACCTCTTGTGTAAACATCAAATTAGCAATATTCTCAGGGCAAGCAGTAATACAGCAATCAAGCAACTCCTTCCAGCTATATGGCAACAACTATGTGCTTTCCTGTCCTGCTAAGTTTTCTTCAATATTTGTCACACTGCACATTGAGTATACTTAAAACTACCCTATGCTCTAGACTATTAAATTCCAATTATTCTATCTCTTTGTACCAACATCATAACTTCGAAGCTTATCAGCATTTCTGTTTCCATTCTGTAGAGAGAACCCTTTGCCAGGGCTGGCAGCACCAACATGGGAAGTCAGCAAGCCAAAATGATACTTCAAGGCCTGTGTTTACATGCTGATGGCTCTCCCATATTCCCCTGGAATCTGCAATTGAAATCCAGCATTATCCAAACCAAGTTCAAAGTAATCCTGGAATTTCTAAGCATTAAAAAACCACTTTTGGATAAACCAATTTCCTTTTTGTACCCATGTTTCTACTTTAATCAGATCGGTTTCTGCAATATTACTGTCCTGTCACTGCTTGGCACATTATTCTTCATCATCCAAGTATGTACTTTATCAGCAGTTTAGACATTGTCTGGAGATCTTAATTCCCACTGCAAAGGGGAAACTACTCCCACTTCAGAACTGTGAGCATGGAACAAGTTCATTCAGCAAATTGTCTTGGATTGCTCTATGATTCAGGATGTTTCTCTGCTGCTGAACAGGCAAGTGCTGGAAGTGACATTGAGAGCAGTTTCCTGTCTCATCCCATAGCTCTGTCCTGAGGTGTTCCAGCTATTGCACTTCAAAATTAGGGAGTACTTTGGGGGAAAGTCATTCCTAAGGACCACTTTTGCAGGATGAATGAAGTTTTGTCTCCCTTCAACCTTTTCAATCCTCTGGCACTACCCCACCATGGATTACCTCCTCCCTCACTCCTGGCATTCTCCTCACATCACAATCCAGACCATAAGACGTGGTACAAGCTCCCCAAGTGCACTGTGTCCTCTCAGGAAAACACCATCTTTTTGGAACTTCCCCTTTAGCCCATCTTGTTTTCGATTCAAAACAAGCTTGCAGTATTATCCACAGCTCATTTCCTACTTCCCCCAGAACCACAGATCTATACAATTATCCACTTTCTATGGTGTATAAATTTACCTCACTGTGCAGATATGCATAGCAGTGTTTGAATGCATATTTACAGAGAAATATTGCTTCGGGGAACACGAGGGATGTGTTATTCCCTGTACTCTGAGTTCAGTCAGCAAAATCTCCTCCATGGATGTCAACAGTCAGCCACAATTTTCATCTGTAAAAATAGGAGCAGGATCTGACAGCCATACAAATTACATCTGTTCCACTGCAACCATCTGTAATTCAATCTGCAAAATATTAATCAAGTTTATCTGACATGATTTTTCCTCCATCATCAGCTCATGATGCTTACTGCCTCTTGGTCTGTTACCATTATACACCAGATTTTTACTCTCCTTAATATTTATTCCTTTACTTTAGGAGAGATTGAGTTAGATTTATTGGACAATGCTTTTAAATACCAATACCCATTACCCTGTCTTTAATCATTCTATACATATCTCTCATATAGCTCTCCATGGTCTGGCTTTTCTTTGCACTGCTAACCCAGCATGACATGTTTAGGTTTCACATTACATTTCAGTCTTATAACTCCCCATACACTCTGAGATTAGCAGGTCAAGCACCATCCTGTGTTTTATGCCAATTTCTTAGTTTAATTTTATTCCCCTGCGTTCTCAGGCCTTGCTCTGAAGTCAGGATGCATTTCATTTTTCCCAACAATGACAAGGGCAAGAGTCCTCCTCTCCCCTCATCTCAGAGCTTTAAGGAAAGCTAAAAGCACACACTCTCAAACCAGGTTGAATTCCAGTATCCTAGAACTCAGGCTTAGAATTTGATACTTTCTTAATTTGTACAAAGTGCTAAACAATAGAGTGAAATTCAGTGGGGACAACTGGCCAAGGAACACACTTCAGCACAAACAAATCCACTGCGTAAAAACATGGGCAACAAATTGCTCTGCCAACGTTCTACTGGAAAACACTTGGAGGTTATTGTAGACCACAAGAGGAAAATGGATCACCATCATGTTAGAAAGGAAAGAACAGCCTGTACAGGGATGCACAAACAAAGTCCTGAGGGAATTCCTTTCAGTCCACGAGAGACTCACAAGGCTGCAGGTAAATACTTGCTTCCAGCTGTATGTACCACATCTGAGGAGGGAGGGAGGCAATACACAGTTCCACCTCCTCACCCCGGCCAAACAACCACCCAGCCAGTACAGGATTTTTTATTAAAATGCAACACCTGAATACCTTTTTCACCAAGATGGAAGAGATTCTGGTCCAGAATCTGAGTCTTCATATAAAGCAAAGCACCTCTCAAAGATACCCACTATGTCTCATACTTATTTTTTTTTTTAAATTTAAATTTCATTTTTAGATTTTATAAACTTGTCAGTCAGTTTTGGAAGAAAAAAACTGATTAAACATGGGCTAAACATCCCATGATCTTAAATATGGCAGTCAAAATCTGAACGTTTGTAATAAATAAAGAAGTCTCTCTGTATCAGGTGCTTATTCTTTTTGTCATTCTACAAATGAGATTTCAAATTAGAAAGATTTGACCTACTCATCTCCTGATACAGTTACCAAGGAAGTCATAATGGGCAAGAAGAGAGCTGTTTCTACCCAACATTTCCAAGAAAAAATCAAGAATCAAAGCATCCAAAGCACCACCAGTGTTAATGCTGAATTCTAATAAAATCTCTGTAAATGTTTTGTACTTCTGCTACTGCAGCTGAAGAGGACATAAATTACTGTTTAATTCCCAGAGGGACATTTAGGCTTATTTTTAAACAAATTCTAAAACCTTATAAAATCTACACAAGACTCTCTACATTTGGCCACTATGCAAACATTAAGGTTGCCTAGATTCTAAAATACTTTTAGGCATGTCAATTTAACATACAGAAATACGTAGATTGTCTAATTTTGGTGTAATTATTTGGCCCAGCTTTTTATTAATTAAATCTAAAGTAATGTTGGGTAAGGTTAGGGAAACTGAACTAATTTCAATAGCAGGAAGTTGTATCAGAATAGATTTCCTAAACATAGGATGCATTACAAGATTTTGTTTTATCTGATACAGTGGCTACAATCTCAGATGGAACTCCTGCAAAAATTTGAGTTTGACCCTTAACAGAAAATATTGCTACTTTTAGATACTAAAAATCCTAATGGCAAAACTGATTTAAAAATCCTATTTTGAAAAAATTAAAATCGAGTTCCATTTTTACTCATCTACTCTAAGTTTTAATCCATCCCATTTACAAAATTTACAGAGTTAACACAAGAGCTGGAGACATCTAGGAAGCAGGAAATATGCTGGAATTTATTCCTCCCTTCCTCCCTGTCTGGCTGCCAAGTATTACATGACTGAAGAGGAGCTGGCAATCCCATCAGAATTAAAATGACAAACTGAGCTTTAGGGTTCAAACCCATGATTTAGCTAAGCTGTTGCTCCCTCCCTTTCCCCATGTTTGTAACAGCATTTATTCCCTCCTATTGAGTAGAAAAGATGAAGAAATGAGCTAATTTTGCCTTCCTCTACTCATCTGCATGGCCTCTTGCTGAACTGCCTGCCTGCTGCTCAGTACACGAAGCATGCGAAGCCCGTTTTGACGCATGAGCTGCTACCTTGGCTTTTTTGATAGAAAGAAGAGAAGAAATTTTAAAACTGTGCTGAGGAGGGATGATTACAGAAGGCACTGTTTCTAGCTGCTGCCAGCTTTGCAGGAATTGGCTTAGTAAAAAAAAGATAAGTGGCTGAAACATTTCATCATTGAGCCCTCCTGCCTTTTCCTTATCAGTAATTAGCATGAGTAGCAGAATGTGTGCACTTCCTCTATGGAAGTAATTACTGTGTAGAGCTCCAGAAGTTTTCAAACCAAAGCTTAAAAGGCATTTAAATGACATACACCTTCTGCAGGATTTCTAGAGGAACTTCTTCCACTCCCCTTAAAAAAAAAAAAAAAAAAAAGAAGAAGAAGAAGAAAGAAATTAACCATATTTTTCTTACCACTGAGATAAAAGACAGCTTAATAGTGACTGGGCATCATTCAAGGCTGGATCAAACTTTTCCTGTACTGTCATGATGAACTATCAGAGAAACAACAGATATCTAGCACTGTTGTCCTGACCTTAAAGTGATTTTTCTGCCATTGATGAGTTAGGCTTTCCAAGCCACCTTTACTCCCAGCTTTCACAAATTAGCTTTTGTTTTCAGGCAGGAAGAGACTGCAGCCTCTGGAAAGAAGAAAATAAGCATTTTTTTTTTAACGAGGAAAGAAATTTAAAACACCTCTAAATTTCGGTAAAACTCTCCCATTTCTGGGAGAGCCAGCCACACCCTGCCCCTTCCCAATTAAATAAAATAACTCTGCATTCTCTTGGGAGACCTGCTTCTTCAAGACACACACAAACTGTTCAGCCTCAGACAGAAGAGATGGCTGAGGTCATTGTGAGGCAAGTGTTGCCTTTCAGGGCACTGTTGAAGACAATGAAGTGCACCCAACAATCCCAACTTCGTGCTTGTCACTTATTTGTGAGAGGAGACTAGAAACATTTTCAGTGGAAACAGGTCATGATGTTCAATGTTGGGCAGAAGGAAAACAAAAGCACAGACCAAAAATAATGTGTGAAGGAGGGAATAAAAAAGATTAAAGTGATGAAGAAAGAGGGGCAAAAAAACACACTGCAGGTAATTACATCTACATAAGAAGGACTTTTCTATTGGTTCTACAGAGCCAAAAGGCATAACATAACATTGAAGAGAGCAATTATTACTGGTAAATATGGGAGACTATCATGCTGCCGTGACTATGAATAGATGTTCCCTCTCCAGGAGCTGGAAAAGTGCAGCTAGATGTTTAAGAGAGATGCAAGTTCCCAAGCCCCAGACAGCAGCGTGGGAGGCCCCAGTGCCATCCCAGCAGGTAAGTGACAGTGCTATTCTGGAAACCATCTTCAGCAAGTACCCAAATTAACAGCACCATGGAGAACACATTTCCTCTACAGGCTTCTAGGGAAGTTTCAGAGACAGATGACAACATGATACCAAAATGAAGCCAAATATATCTTATTTGAGAAAAGATAGATTCTCTTAAGATAGTTGAAGACTAAAGTCTCCTTAAAGCCATCAAAATAGTTGTTCAAGACCATGTGCCAGAGAAACATGCTAATAAATTCAGAACTTCACCTGTGACTCAGGATCACAGATTTGGTTGATGGAGAACTTTGGTTTTGTTGACATGTTTTGTGTTCAGTAAGGAATGGTAAAGCAAGTGAGCTTGTGACTCAGCCTTGAGGACACTGGGATGTGTTTTGTCCCTAGAGTATGTGTGCCACATGCTGAAAGAGAGCCTCTTTCAGATACAAGGTCTATCAATATTGTCACTGGACACAACTCACTAATTTCATCTTGCTGGTGGTCTCTGTCACAATAAACAAAATAAAACCATTTTTTAAAAGGGCCAGAAAAAGCTAGGTGCTTCATTCCCATTGAGGTCTTTGGGGAAAATATCTAGGTATCACTGAAAAAGGATCATATTAAAATGATTGAGAATTTTCCCGTATTTGTAAGTCAGAGCAGTTTTTAGGGTAAGCCATTATTGAACAGTCATGGCAGGTTTGTGGGTCTGGGTGTTTTGGCTTCAGAGTACAATTAATTTATAAATATAATTTGAGACATAGGCCAGTTGCAAAAATTACTCATCTGCCTCCTCATGGATGACCAGGCAAATTATGGTTTTATTTTACTCTCTGTAATTAAATTGGTTAACTGAAAACTGAGTGACTCGTACTTTCTACAGAAAAATTTTATCACATTGTTTGCTGCTAATATTTTTCCCTCCCATTCCTCTTCAAAGAGTTTGACATGGCTGGACTTGGTGGGTCCTTTGCCTCTAAGTTCAGTTCATGGAAAAAGGTCCAGGGATCAGATATCCTGTTCAATCTCTCAGCACATTCTATTGGTATTTCCCAGGTAACATCAAGAGCTACATGATTCTTTGCCTTTCTGTACCTCTGTGCAATGCTAAACGGAGCACAGACACTGGAAGGGTCTCCTTGACTCCATTCATTCCCTGGAAGGGGCTCATTCCATTAATCAGATAGACAGATGGGCTCACATTTTGTGCTATTATCCTACATGACACTGCTTTCTTTGGCTTTCATGGCAAGACATTCATTATTGCTAATGTTCAGGGCATAGCAGGTATGCTGGACTTGTGCAACATCCAAGTGTCTCCTTGAAAAATAGCATGGTCCTAAAAGAATCCCTATCTGCTCTACAAGTGCCTTCCCTGAGATTCTTCCAGACTTTTCCTTCCTGCTTATGTCTGGAAAGAAATTAAATTAAGGTTGTGAGTGTCTGACCACATCATTTCTGAAAATGCTTCTGCCTGAAAGCGAATATGTTTGCAGCACTTATTAACATGTGCTACATAAATGTGTGTATAGCCTCGACCCTGTGTCTCAATCAGCTCAAGTTTTGCTGCCTCAGAAGGTGACATTTAACTTCCACTGGAGAATCTGGGGACCCCAAAGGTGTGGCATGCAGGTACGATCAAGCTTCAGACAGAAGCTTGATTAACTACGACCTCTGGGACAGCATATTTCTCTGCTCCCCAGTTCTCTCCCAAGTGTCTGTAGAGACCCAGCCAGTGTACTGCTGGTCACAAATGGCTGGTTTAAGGTTGTTTAAAGAACTCTCAGATCATAATGTGGCCTGGTGATGGGTGGGGAGGGGGATGCACCACCACATTCTTTCAAAAACAAAAAAAAAAAAAAAAGAGGTGAGGAAAAGCAATTACTTCAGTGCTAGGAGAGACAGGTATCCATCCCTGGGAGGGATGAACTCTGTAATTCATTTGATCATTTGATAACTGTCCTGTTTCTCAGGACTCAGGCAGTAAACAACATGAGTATATGGAGAGATGTCTCTTGGTGAAGCCTATAGGAGTGGCACACCCAGTATTAGCTGAGCTCAGAAGTGAGGAGCTGTGAATAATCTCAGACTAATAGCTTTTAATTGAAAGGAATGTTTTTTTAAATCAAAGCTGATTCTTAGCCATCCATCTCAAATATTAATACTTTCACCATCACACTCCTTCCACTCCCAGCATCACAGACTACCAATTGTCTCAGTTTGGGAGGCATATTTATAGGTGATGGAAGATACTGTTCTGGATTCCAAGCACACAGAAGCTGTTCCTTCAGCAAGAACTACTACCAAGGGCCTTTATCTTGCCTTACAACATGCTGGAGGGGATTTCCTATACTGCTCTTTAAAGACACACTGTCCTTCCTGAATGGGCAAAGAGTTCCCTCCTAAGTGAGCAAAACCAGCTGAGAGGAAATAAATTACTCCATAAAAGTGATAAGATTGCCAAACTTGCAAAAGACTGGCTGCAAAAACAGAGGGATAGCAGAAAAACTCAGGAGAATAGGATTTTAAAAATCAACCTTCAGACTCACCTCTGATGCAGGAGTTTTACAGTATCCCATAAAAGATGTTCTTCCTTTCAATGAGAAGCTTATAGGGAGCATATCTTTTATTAGAGCAATACAGATAAACTCTGCATAATCTTCAAAGTGTCAACCCAAGGTAGTGATTTCCTGTCCTCAGACTAAACATAGGGTCCTTCTCTCAGTTCCTTCTGGCCCCATTCTCTTTGATTAGCCGTGCCCACAAACCACTGGGTGTGCCAGGCACAGCTCCTGCCTGGTGTCCATGCCGTGAGCCTGTGACCCAGAGCGGTTCCGTTGGGAGCCGCAGTGGGGGCCGTGGTGGCATTCCACTGCTCCTGATGGCACCTCAGTGCAGAGCACACCACGGCAGAACCCCGTGCAAGAGAACAGAGGGCAAGCTTTGCTGTCAGAGGAAACCCCAGCTAGCTGATCACAGGAGGGCAGCAGCCCGTGGCACCCTTCACAACGCTGATATCACACAAATGACAGAGAGAGGAGGATCCACGGCGCCATCTGGTTCGACCGACTGTTCCACTCTTGTGCGCCGAATCACAAATGCAGACAGAGCCCAAGGGAACTAATTAGTTCCCTCCAGAAGAGAGCTGGGGAGTGAATTAACATATCCACAAGTGTGTACAGTCAGAGAACCAGCAACCAGGTCAGGAAGCTGTGTTATGTGACAACAGAGATGAATGCTTTGTCATCTCTTTTTGCCACGATACCCACCAGTCCTGTTAGGAAACAGCAGCTTACAGCTGTTAGTAGCACCAAGGTAGCACCATTTGCTTAAAAGAACAGATGCTATACTACATTCTCCTTTTTTTTTTCCTTATCTACCCTTCCTACCTCAACAAAAGAGGTATAAAAATTTAGTCAGATCTCTGACTGCTATGAGTGGGATACAACGGCACGAGCAGCAATCAATAGGACATGGGGACATGACCTCAAGTTGTGCCAGGGAAGGTTTAGGTTGGATAATATGAGAAATTTCTTCTCTGTAAGGATTGACAACACTAGAACAGGCTGCCTGGGGAAGTGGTTGAGTCAGCATGTGTGGGGATATTTAAAAGCTAGGTAGATGTGGCACTTAGAGACATCCTTTAGTGGTGAAGTTGGCAGTGTTGGGTTAATTGTTGGACTCAGTCTTTTCAAACCTAAATGATTCTATGATTCTAAGTGATAAGCAGTGAAGATTTCTTGGGAAAAAAATGTCAAAACAGTTTTACTTATCTCCTTCCATGAGAAGAGCATTCAAACTCTTCTGTTGACTGATTTTGTACATTGGAAGCAAAATTCCCAGTAAAAATTGTGACTGAACCCAAGCATGGTGCTAGCTGATGAACAAGGAACCATCAAGCAAGTTCCCTGAGTCCCCTGTTGTGTTGCAATCGGAAGTCTGGTGAGCAAGCCTGTGAAGAAGTAATTATGATCCCATATACAATTCACATTGTTTTATTTAATCTGGCAAGACACCAGTGTATAATTAAAACACTCTGAGCCCTTGTGCATTTTTCTTCCTGTCCATCTGATGTACAGGTCCAAGAAGAGAGGCCCAAGGACACCTTCCCTACAAGTTTTGTCTCCCCTGGATGTTCAGATAATTATTTTAACAGCAGCAGTGCAACTCTGTCTGTCTTACAGCCACTGTTATAAGCAAAAAACCAGAATGGTGTATTAATATTTTTACTATACAAGAGTGCTGTATTGACCCAGATTATCTTCTTCTGCATTTTTCCTAATGATTAAAGGGTTTGAAAACTTTGTACCCATGTGGTGGTTGTTTTCACTACTATACCAAAGTTTCATTCACAACACTCAGAGAAAGCTAATTTATAGAGAGTTAGCACCACTAATTTGTTTCTTATATTTCTACCATTTTGAGTCCATAAGAGCACTCCTTCTCTAGGAAAACACTGTATCTGTCTCCCACAAGTCTCATTTTGTTGGTTTACTGTCTGATAAACATGAGAGACATTTACCATACCCTTACATCTTTTAAATACTTAGCTTTTTAGAAAGAGAAATCTGTAATCCAAAAGCTGTAAAAACTTATTGTATACTAAATATAAAGATCTTTGGGAGTTAAATTACAATAATGAATACCCTTCAGTATAAATACATAAACCACTCCCACTAATAAGAGCTGTAAATTATATTGAAGTATGAACTGAATTAGTCAAATATATTTATCACACATATGACAGGCAGAGTCAATCTTTGTCATGTGTTCTTAGAAAAGAGAGATAATTGCTACTTCTTCTTAAGCCAAAGAGGGAACTGGCTTCTGAATCTGATGTGTTTCCAAGGTTAAGTGATTTATTTTTTCCCTACCAGGCACAGAAGGTCTTTTTTAGATTTAGCCCTACTTCTTGATGAAATCCAATCTCACAAACACTAAATAAGCCGACTGAGAGGGAAGTTAACTAAACAATTAGATGCCTGGAAGCCTCTGCTTGATAGATACATCAAGTTATTTTATAATTATTTCATGAAATATGAGGAGAAACAAAGGAGTCAGTTCGTCTCCCCAGCATGGCAGGCATTCTTGTGAACTATTTACACCAGATTTTGAGCAAAATTAGTAGGAGTTAAAGACTCCTTTCAGCTCTCAGAAAAGCTCAGCATCTTGCAGTAAACCGTAAATGAGCAAGAGGATAAAATATCTTCCTTACACTGTATTTCAGTGCATTTAGAACAGTTAAATATAGGCATATTGGCTAGATAGAATAAGAAATGCATGTTACCTCTGCCAGTGGTATGAAGACTGTCAGTTTGGCAGCTTCCAAGGGTATAATTTTGTACATGAACTTTTATCAAGAAAGTTTCCTATTCTAGATCAAGAGTGGAAACAGTACACAGAAATACATGTAGTCTCCAGCATCTCTGTACTTTCTTATCTGTGTGACTCATCTCTCAAATTAGAAGATACTTTATGCCTCTGAGATCCTTGGGCTTTCTACTCTGAATTTTCAGCTTGGATGTCAAATGCAATTAGTGTCAAACATATGGTGGCTGCTTCTGAGACCATGAAGGTCCAGTCAACTGATCACTAACTTTTAGCTGATTTTTTTTTCCACTGGAATTGTTGTGCCCTTCACATCTTTCCTGAGCAGATAAAGCTATTGCCAGTTTGTGTAACAAAGGGTGGTCAGGACCCTCGGTGAGGTAGCACAATTTATAGGGTACCTGTGTAGAAGAAGATGTGAAGGCATGACCATAGCAACCAACAATTTCCAAATCTGGGGCCCTAATTTTCCTCTCTATCTTTGCACAGGTCATGGCTCCTCCCACTCTGGAGTTGACCATTTATTTACTCCTGTAAGGTACTACACCTAATACACATTAGGATATGAAAATGACAAATCATGTAGGAAAGGAAGGGTTGCAAGAAAATGCATCGACTTTTTATCCATTTCCTTACTGTCATGGTTTAACCCCAGTCAACAATTAAGCATCACTCAGTTGCTTGCTCACTTCCTCCTGGTGAAATGGGAAAGAGAATTGGAAAAGAAAAAATTACAGGTTGAGATAAAGACAGTTTAATAGGTAAAGCAAAAGCCCCATGTGCAAGCAAAGCAAAATGAGGAATTGATAAATTCACCGCTTTGCTGGGCAGGCAGCTGTTCAGCCATCTCCAGGAAAGCTGGGCTCCGTTGGTAGAGGGTTACTTGGCAAGACAAAATCCCACCACTCTAAACACTCCCCTTTCCTTCTTTCCCCAGCTTTACATGCTGAGCAGGATGTCTCGTGGTGTGGAATATCCCTTGGATCAGTTGGGGTCAGCTGTCCTGGCTGTTCCCTCCCAGCTCCTCGTGCCCTCCCAAGCTGCTCATTGATGGGGTGAGGAGCAGAAAAGGCCTTGGCTCTGTGAGTAATGAAAACATCCCTGTGTTATGAACACTGGGTTTGGCACAAATCCAAAGCACAGCTCCAAACTGGCCACTGTGAACAAAATTAACTCCATCCCAGTCAAACCCAGCAGATGTATATTTAAATGATCATAAATAGCCACCCAATATTAAGTGTCTTCAACTCCTCAGACAAATCAGTGTGGGAAGGTTGGGTTTTAAGTGGTCAAATTCTTGGGATTTTTTCACACACAATTACCCTGAAAATAAAATTTCATTAAAAACCCTACAAGTATTGAATGGTTTATTTTTCATTTCTGTAAATTAAAGTATGATCTCACTTTTTACTCTGCCTCTTTCACAGTCTTAATAAACTCATACCCTGTGGTGCCAGTGACTTTTACAAATCAACTTCTCAACTATCCATCAATCTTTATACAGAGCATAAATGTTTTATTGTTCTTGTTCTGCTAGTAATGATTTTTCACTTCCTATGCTGATTTTTTTAATCAAAAGGCCTTACAACACTCTTCATCAAGATGAACCTTTGCCAATTCTAAATACATCATATGTGTGTTATCTGCCACTTGGTCAATTCAGAAATTTGACCTATATGCTTTGCTGGTTTTAAATCAAGCCATATTAGGTAATAAATTAAAAAGGTCCAGTAGGAATTTCCTTAAGCATTTATATATAATGAAAAGTATTACTTAAGTCCCCTAAAATTCTGGAGCGTTTTCTGTAAAATGTTTTTGTAGGTAATTTTTTATGTACAACTGCATGAAAGAGTCTTTTAAAATATGTTATAATACTATGATCTGAAATATTAAAAAAAGAACAGTTTTCTTAGTGCATCTGTATGATTTTTCACTATAAAACAGTCACTTTGGAAATAACTAAGCTGATTATGAATAGCTTAAAGCCTGTTCAGAATCAATATGGATCAAGACAAACACTTACCTGTCTTTTCATTGATTATCTATTCTACAAGAAGCAGTTCTGAAGCTCTCCAAGACCTCACTTAACAGGTGATCAGCTTTGCCAAACATTTACCAAATAACTGGCGTAGACATCACTCTCAATTCCTTGCTGTGCAATAGAGGTGAGACTGTTTCCTTTCTAACACCATAGTTTGTGTCTAATAAGATCCTTGATAGCTTTTTACCACAGATTGTATCGTATATTATTGTTTGATTAGGAATGATAGCAAAATTAAAAGAATAATACTTATTAGATCCTTCCAGCAGTAATTTATAACTATTTGCTAAATGCTCAGAGAATTTATGTCTTTTTTTTACATTACAGCAATCAAAATGCCAGTTGGTTGTGAATCTGGATGTGCTTTATAACACTTAATGCTTAAACATCCAATCAGTATTTGGTAACTTTCCTAAACTTAATATCTAAATTAATAACTTAATATCTGAATATAGTTGAAATATTGTGTATCTTGTAAATTTTTCTGAGCTGAAAGCAAGAAATTATCTCGTCCTGTGGCGAGATTGTAAAAATGCTTTTTTCTGTCCATCTCCCTGCTGTTTGAGAAATAGGCCGATGAGATCACAGTTAGTGCTTCTTCCTTCAGACCCTGTTGCCAAAAAGCTTCAGTCTGCAGCAGAGAGTTTCTTCTGGCAGTGTGTAATCCTTGCATTTTGAAGAAGCTTGACATTTATACTATAGAATTAGGAGTAGAAGCCATGTTGCCGTGCTGCTCTTCCCATATGCTCCAGAAGTCCAGCATCAGAGGCTGAAAGTTCATGACACCAAGATGTATTCAATAACCCACCTGCACCAAAATATAATATCCCCTTGTCCTTTGTGTTAGATAGGTATCTATTTTTATTCCAGGGAACATTGCCAGATGGAGCAGTGCAGGAGCTGGAGCGTGAAGGTGCGTGGGAGGGAACTGGTGCAGGGGTGAGTGATCAGCTCACACGGTGCAGCATGAGGACACACGTTAGGCACATGACCAAAAGCGGCATTTGGAAAAGAAAAAAATTAGCAATTCAACAAACAAACAAACATAATAATAGTAATTTTAAAAGCTAGCCTACACTGTAGCTCTTTTTGGCTGTGCACTCTTTCTCTGAACCACGGGCCTCTTAAAGTGTTTTACTCAACAGAATTGGGAAGCAAAGCTGCAGCTTTGTCCCACAGAGAGCAAAGACCTACAGATCTATAAGCTGCCTCAAGCAGCAGCTGAAACCATACCAGTATCAATCAGAAATGAGAAGCAAATACAGGCCCCATACCACTAAAAATCACCCTAAAGAAACATTTGAAAGAATATGCAGGAAAACCACACAACTTATCCACTTGTTTGCTCTGTTGTATAGCAGAAGGTATTTCTCGTATTTCAAAACTCTGCACAGATTTGCTACAAAGATGGTTATACACAATACTAATATTAAAATCTCCAGTATTGCATCCACACATTCTAAAGCATATGACAGATGACAACAACCCTGAGAAAAGAGGTTCTTGCCAGCAAGAATATGGTGTTCACAGAACGAGACCAGAAAAGCCTGCTTGCTTTCCTACCTTCAGTACAGACATCCTGTGACCACCTAAATCTCCCTCAGGCTTGTCAGCTCTCACATTTACACTGCGAAGACAATATTGGATATCCATTAAGCAAAATTTTTGTGGGGCACAAATCCTGCTGGAAGAGATAGGAATGCAAATTAGCTTGTTCAAAACAAGTCTCAATTATTCTTTAAGAAATAATAAATTAAGTCCATTGTCAGTTCTGTTGAAAAACTGCTGCTGTCAAAGTGTTGCACCAAGGTCACAGTTCAAATAACCTCAGCTTTCAAATACTCCCTGAATGCAAAAAACAGTGTTCAGGCATAACCTTGATGTACAGAAAATGCATTTCTCATGAGCCCTGCTGTCTGCATACAACCCACTAAGTAAAAACATGATAAAAAAAAAAAATCATTTTTTATGATAAATAGAGACTGGGGTATATTGCTAAAATTCAGATTATTTCACTCACTTTTACCACTACAATAGTATTTTTTTATTATTATTTTATTGCACTGAAGAAGCTCAATTCCTTTAGAGTGACATTATCTGGAATTTGGTTTTGAGGAAAAAAAGTTTTTCACATATTCAGGAGTTGAAGGGAAAAAGAAAAAAGAAGTAATTTAAAAGTTGAGATAGAAAGATTTTATTAACATCAGCTGGCCTTTTTCATGGCATACAAGGAAAGAGAGTAGAACTATGTTAAAGACAAAATAATTAATCTAGCTTCCTTTAATATTCTCGAAGCACTAACAGGGTCTTCCATGATATTAAATGTTAGGGAAAAATATGTTTTAGAGCCTGCCTGTGCATAGAAAAATTGTTTTATTCACATCTCTGGGTATTAATGCAATCACAGTGCTATTGTAGACTAATTACAAGAAGAGAAGCAAATTGAATTATACCAGTGCAATTTCATTCAAATAATGTTTCACCAGGAATAACTGAGTTGGAGGAGAAGATTAAAAAATCAGACCCAGGAAAACCTTTTGTGCCAGGAGAAAAATACTATGTGCAGGCCAAACCTTCAGTACATGGGACATACAAAGTCTCATTAGTGTTTATTTCACTTTTTTTTGCCTTTTGAAAAATTAATGGCAGTAAACACACATGAATGAAGATCTTGGCCCTAGAAGTTACCCTCATCTTTGAGAAAGCCATCTTCAGGTCTCACTGCTATGTGAAGATACTATTAAAGGAGGATAATTATTTCATATGCTGTCAGTATCAGGACTGTTACAAGACTGTGCCTGCCTACCATCTCTCAGTATTTGGCAGTGCTGAAGCACATCCTTTGAGTCTGCTGATCTCCCCAGGGACAAGGTAGTCCAGCCAAATACATGAATAAACAATTAGGGATACTGAAACAGTGGCAGTGAGCGTTCTGCGACTGACATAGGGGTAACTAAAAAGTGACTGGTATCTGATAAGTAATGGGAGTGCAGACTCAGGGATACCCTGGAGTTTTCTGCAATATACAGGGCCAGGAAGCTCACACGGAGATCCAGATCCTCCAGGGATCCTCAGGGAGCCTTTGTGCAGAGAAAGAAAGAAATGTAGGGCTCAGTAGGGTGCAAACCCTTGTGGCCAAATGCTGGTCTTGAGCCCTAGGGACCACTCTGTGTTCTGAGAATTCCAGATACCTGCCTGTGCCTCACTTTTGTTTCTCCCTCCCCCCAAAAAGGGGGGAAAGGGAATATAACACTTTGCCTAGTGGCTGTTGTGGCTCTGGTAGGAAGGAGCGCTTAAAAAGAAAACACTTGTCAAATCTCTTACACTGATTAGTGCTCAAAGTCTCAGAGGGCAGAAGGAAAAATGGGCTTGAGAAGTCTGCTTCAGTCAACATCTAATTTATAAGGGGGAGCTGGAAAAATGGATGGAATTATGGGTGGAATGAATAGCAGAAAAGAGAAAATAGACAAGCAATCAGTGAGCCATCAATTAGAAAAGCACATTGCACTACTCTCACCACAATGGTCTGAGGAGAGACTGACCACGGAAGTGCTGGAATGATCAGAAGGGGGTACAGTCCCTTCACAGACAAGGTAAATGAGAACAAAACACACAATTATTTCTCTCCTGAGCACCTGTAGAAAACAAAGGAAAACAGAGCAGCAGGGAAAAAGTAAAAAAACAGCAGAATTGCCTGTGAAAGCCATGGTCATCTCAGACTGTGCCTAGCCTCAGAGAGCACCTGCTGTGTGAATTGCTTGGGCTTTTATTAAAACTTCAATTAATGCAAACTGTTATAATAATGGAACAAAAACTGAAAAATGGTTCTATACAGCCAAGGCACAGTCCAATAATCCTGTTTCCTTTCTCAAGCAAAAGCGTAATAAAAAAAGTAGTCTGCTTGGAAAGGAAGGGCTGAGGGTGTAGCAAACCAAGACAGAATGTGCAGGTGGTCAGTGTCTGCATTTGGAGCACACAGGCTCCTAACTCATGTATAGTCTTAAACCACACATGTGACCAAAAAGCCACCTCTCCCTCTGAGGCAATTTGCTGTTGAAATGCAGCTGAACCCAGCTGGGTGTCCTATGCTCTCACGGTATCTCGCTGCCACAAGGGTTCAGTGCATTTTGGCCCCAGGTACAGACGTCCCAAACTGCAGCAAAGGCCCAACCTTTAGGCAGGTCCTAAGCAGAAGAGGCAGGCAGTGCCTCTCTACAGTCATTCACAGTCCTGAGTTTCTCTCCTGCTCTAGAGATATTCAGCTGAGAAAGACCTTCCTGCAATAACCTCTTCCTTTGTGGTCTCCTGCAAATAAAGCTCTGAAACAGGATGTCAGAGGAGGCATAAATGTCACAGAGGAAACCATGTCACAGACTAAAGAACTTGGGATGAAAAATGCTCCAATCTCTAAAACTCCAAGAAAAACATAAGCTCCTCTCTGCCATCTCCACAAAATACATGCAAACAAATAATTTGAGACCTAGCCTAACTTTATTCATGAACACAGAAGGATAAAACCCAGCTAACCAACTAGACATTTCAGACATCCAATTCAACATTGTCCAGCAGAACAGAGATCACCAGAAGGTGATCAAAAGAAAAATCTGTGGCAATTTCAAGCAATCCATAACATGTTGGGGGGGTTTTGTTAGGTTTGTTGTTTTTTTTTTTTTCCAAAAATATAAGCATTAGCTGTTGGTTGCAAAGCCTAGTTATCAAAAAAAAAAAAATTATCTTTCTAATTAATCATCTAAATGAATTAATTCAAGGCAGGAAAGTAATTAAAATGCAAAATTAAAACAGAGATAATATTTTTTGTGTTCACAGCCCCCGATGTGGTTTGGAATTAAGTTCACATGGGCTTATGCTGTCATGATCAAAGGACAAAAAATTATAATTAAAAGTGTGTATCAAATCATAAAGCTCACACAACTGGGAACAGCACTGCTCAAATTATGTGTTGCCCCAAATAAAATGTTCAATAGAAAACATGATCAGAAACCAACCATGCCATAAAAATGCAAGACATAAGTATTATTTTTACATCTCAGTATGGTTTCTGCCCCAATTCATTGGGTCCTTTAATTAAGAAGAAAGAAAACAAAAGAAACTCAACCAATTTCCGTATCTTTCATAACCACATAAATGAAATTGGAGCTTAAACTCATTTTGTCGATTTAGAGGCCAAGCAGGCTCGTGGAGCTGTCTCCCCTGTAGCTCCACTGGCAATCCTGCAGGCAGTTTTTGGAGTAAATCAGGATGAATTCCCTGCTGCTTGGCACTGGCAGACTTTTCAGAGCCCAGGAAGGTGGGGCAGCTTCCTTAGGGAAGGACCTGTGGGAAGCAGCCTTCCTGCAGACCGAGAGTGGTGCTTCTTGCTTCAGAGGGTTCTCAGCATAGGAAAGAAAAGATCATCTCTGTCTTCCCCCGCATCCAGGCACATACTGAGATGAAGGAAGGAAAGCCTAAGAAAAAGCCCAAACCCACTGGATTATCATGTGCTTTCTATGATATTTATATTTTTATATTTAATCCCTGTATGAGTTACAAGTTTGCAACACGTGTTAAAACTTAAACCTTAAAAAAAGACACTTAAATAAAAAAGCCACTTGATAAACTTGGATCAGTGTCATCCCATCTCTCTCTCACAACCAAACACATTTCATGTAAGAAGACAATTTGACATTCAAGAACTTTGACTGGGATTTATGTGCACAAAATTAATCTTATTGATGGTGGCATGTGGGCCATTCTGTGACTTCCTATATTAATTAGGGTCACTCTTCTACAAAATTAGCTGGTTTTTACATGGCTTAACACTTGCTCTTCCCAGCACTCCAGTGTAATATATTTATTCACCTGTCCTTCTAAGTCAGCAATATTAGAAGAAGAAAAAGGAATATTAAAAATATCTTAGGACAACAATGCTACTAAATGCTCTGAGTGCTATGTCATAGATGTATTTCAATATTCCATAAACACACATATGCACGCTTCTGCAATGACTGACCAAAACCATTAAGGATGTAGTTTTGTGTCTAAACTTTTCCCAAGATTAACTTTAGATGGTTGAGCTGTAAATATAAATATCAGCTGAGCCTAATTCTGAAGTTTCTCTTGAAATTTTACGTCCAGGATCTCGGCTTGCCAACCACACGTTTCAATTGGATTGTAAATGTGCTTAATCTAGCCTGATATTATCCAAAGAGAGCTGTGAGTAAATTGGAAAAGAGTTTTTTACATGTTTTAGAAATCTTGTGTAAGCTGTAACTTTCCTGCATGCATGGAATTTATAAAGTGCTATGGCAATTATTGCCGTACCTAAAGTATAATGAGACAAAAACAGTTCAAAGAAAGTCAGAACTGCTGCAGGTGAAACCATCCTCTTAAGCTTGATAAACCTTTACAGGATGATCCAAATCTGGATGATTAGCAAGCAATTTCTGCAACGGTTCTGAAATGTGCTGTGAAAGGCAAATGCTGCTGTATATTTTGGACATGGATTACGCTAAGAAGCCATTCAGTCGAATCCTTCTGTTGCTGTTATGTGAAATATACTACTGTTAGTTCAAACTTACTGCAGTTTCCTTTTGCTGAATCTCAAAAAGGTCTCAAGAATTAAATCCATACAGGAACACTGAGCTCCAACTAGCTTAAGGGCACAGTGTGGGCCCTGCACGCAGCATTGCACAACAAAGATCGCAGAACACTCCCCACGGTGAAGAAGCCTAGGAAGCTCTGACCCTCGCCTTTCACAACTGTTAAACCACAAAACTAACAGGTTTGGAGGTTCCAAACCTAGAGAACCATAAGAAAGTTTTGTAAAGGTGAAATCATCATTTTCTTACTCCCCTCTTCAAAACATAGGTCTTAATCCACACTATATGGCAAAAATCAACACGTCAAAATTTTTTTTCTATTTCAAAGTCATTTGTTTCTATTCAAGAATTTCTTCTGGTTTTCCAACAGTTGTGATATATAATGATAAAAACCAAGAGTTCTTCACGTCACAAATTACATTAAGAGAAATACTGTGATAAATACTTTGAAAATGAAGAATTTTTTTTTCTGAGTTTGTCTGCAACTGAAGAAAAACAGGGTATTCCAGAAGACAACATACTTGAAATTAATGCACAAGAACTCCTTATTTTATAAGGGACAGACATGCCTGTAAAACTCATTTCTCCTAAATAGCTTCAGCTTCTAGACATTGCTAGACTTCCTCCTGGACTTGTTCCTGCCCCTGTCCATTGTTACAATAAACCACTTGGAGATAAGAACACATCCATGCAAGCAATGTCTGCTACCGTGAGAAACAAAGAATAAAGTGAGCACTTCAGAAAGGTTCCCAGGGAAGCAAATACTTAAATGGGGAAACAAAATAGATTTAATCAGCAAAAATTGAAAAATATATTGCAACACTAAATATTTTGCATCAGGGAACAGCCTGGTACACCTGGTGAGGGATTGCAAGGAGTTTTTCTCTCTTACTTCACTTCTTAGCTACAGAGTTCCTCCCTCTGATGCAGCTGTTGGTGCCACTTGTAGAAAGAACTGAACAGAAACCTGTGAGTGTTAGGGTATTCCAAGGCAAGCCAGATGCCTCAATGCTTTGCCAAATGGCTCTCCAAGGACTACCCTGTACCTATTGACAACAAACACCGAGCTACAGATGTAGTACCTCAAATAAAGGGAACCACTTTTTGGTGTTGGGCCAGTTCTAACTGGATGAGACTGACAGAAAATAAGAACAAGATTTATTGTTTTATTGCACCTGTGGTTTTGTTGGAGACTTAAAACATTCTATGGCAATGTTTTATTGAACTAATTAATCATTATTCACTTCTCTCAAGAGTTTGGAGAGGTCTGTCATACTCACTGAGACTCATAATTTGCATATAAACATATCACATCTTGAAACTTCACTGCACTTCCTCTACAGCTCACTTCACAGACTCTTGGCTAGCAAACAGCTGAATTTACCAATTGATTGGCACTGACAGCAAGGACAATGATGATGAATCCAGAATGGCAGCAACAGTTGAATAAACAAGTGAACACTTATGGAGTTTTGATAATTCTTGACCTTGTGCTTGACAGTGGAATAGCTTTGTGCATCTCTTGTGCTTTTATAGGAACAGCTAGAGATCAAGCACCATACATCTATTCAGCAAAATTGTTGCCAATTTCTTGCTGATGATTAGTCTGTCATTTTATGTGTAGTAGAACCGGGAAAGAGAACTTTGGATTTCCAAACAACTTCTCTGCACTTTTAATCTGTTCCCATTGACTCTGAACAGAACCAGGAGTGTTGTATTTCCTGCTGTCCTCACATTAGATTGGTTATTTATAGTGGTTCATCTGGACCAGCAGTTGAATAAAATATCAGTACTCAGAACCTCCACGTCATTGCCATGAAAGCTTTTCAATATGATAAATCTTGTCAAAATTGCATACCTAACCAGTAAGATGTTTTATGGCATAAAACTTTGGTTTTGTTTTCTTTTCTGCTTTTAAGATGTTTTCTTCAGTATTTTCTGCATCACCTTCAAATTGAAGCAGCTGGCTGAAAGGAACAGAATCCAAAGAGGTATAAAGTGCTAATAGGCATTGTTCTTTGTTCATTGTTACACACATTGCCTGCTCCTTTCCTCTTCTTTTTTTTCCATCTGATTGGCACTGGGAAAAGCATTGCAAAAACTTGGTATTGTAGTCACTTCTTCATACCTAAATAATGTGCCTGAACATTATGCATTACTTTTAAAGGGTTCATAAATGGACATACACAAAAAAAAAAAAAAAAAAAAAA
>WAAE01005481.1:0-54562 GCA_013400495.1 Nicator chloris | reverse complement strand
AAAAAAAAAAAAAAAAAAAAAAAGAAAAGAAAAGAAAAAGAAAATAAAGCTACACCTATTTAGAGAGCCTCCTCTAAAAGACAAAAATGAGGGTTCAGCAAGAAATGTAGGACAAAGACCGCAGTCTCTCAAAGTATCAATGTTATGGCAGTAGAACCATACCAGAATTGTTTTTGCATCCCTCTATTATTCCTTATTTTCATTTACTAAATTAACAAGGTGCTTTGGGGTTTTGGATACAAAATGGCATCATGGATACATGTGTCATTTGTGTACAATAAGGCGTCATATCCCAGCTGTTCAGAAAGAAAGGAGAGTGAGGGAATCCTTGGTTAGAATTTATAGTCCTTTCCCAACAGGTAAAAATTGGTTCAATTCATGTCCTGTCAAGAATGTTGAATTGTCTCCACTTAATTTGGACATTAGCTGTGTTCAGCTAATGCTTTGTTTGATTTTCTGTGATATTAAGGTTTCAGATGAAATCTGAGTTGCCCAAACTTGGAGTTCAGTCAGCACAAACAGCACTGTAGTCACTAGAGAGAGCCAACAGCATGTCCAGATGGTGGTAAATACCATAGAGAAGTGGACTTGTCTCATTAGGCTGCTTCTCTCCACCTAATGATTGCAGAGGAGATCTAGCATGACTCAATTCCTGACACAGAGACCTCAGCTAAATTGCTGATGGTAGGTAGGGTGAACAGGAGTGTAAATGTCATTACCTCTGAAGTCCCAATCTCAGTGGGAATCAGCTTTCATTTAACAAGAGTGAGAAAATCTTTTTAGAAGAGCAAAGCACTAGACAAAAAAAAAAAAAAATATCTGGCCAGTGCACCACTGTAATTACAGGAAGTCTATCCAATTTTCCCAAATGCTATTCAATTTTTCTTTGACAAATCCAGATGCCGAAAACTACATCTGTCTCTCAGGAAGCCAATAGAAGTGCTGCAATTACCATCAATTCAGAATTTCATTTAGGAAACCAAAGTATGAGGTGAAAACCAAGGTATAATAATTAAGTTTTGAGAAGCACTTTCAATAAAGAGACAGTGTTGGACAGGGCTTTAAGCAACCTGGTCTAGCGGAAGGTGCCCCTGCCCATGGCAGGGGGGCTGGAACTGGATGGTCTTTGGGATCCTTTCCAACCAAACCATTCTATGGTTTTATGTTTGAGAAACAAAATTAAAAGGTGGTTGATGCAGAGAACATGTATTAAAAGAGGCACTGAGGTATGAAGCAGAAGACAGAATGGTAAAGTGAGAGCCTATATGAGCAGTTGAGCACAGGCAGAAAAAAGACAAGTAGTGGTTTGAAGTCAAGGGATCACTCCAGACTGACAATCAAATACTAAGATCAGAATCTGCCTTCTTATTTTGCCTTGGTAACTAGAAAAGAAAAGAAAAATCAGGTTTCCACAATTTGATTATCACAATCTAGAATTAAATCAAGTTTCTTAATCCAAATATGCCACACTTTGTATCCAGTGCAGAATGAACAATGCACAAACCTGTTGAACAACAGATTGTGAGAAGTCAGGTCTGAGTCCATTGCTTCCATTATTACCTAATCTCTAGAAAACAGCTTATTTAGCAGGACCAGTTTCTCTAAGGAAGCATATATAACACTGAGTGTTCTCATCTTTGAATCATGCAGAAAATAAGGTGGGAGTATATTTTTATTGCTATCACTGGCAGATCCAGCTTGGGTTTCACAGGATTTTCCTAGAGCAGCATTTCAGTTCCATTAGCGTTGATTGACCTGGTATTAACTCAGTATTTACCTGGCATTAAATGAGAACTCTCACACGCTTCATTTAAAGAACTAAATTTTTCATATGGCTGAACTCTTCTTGCCTTCTTAAACATCAGAAATCATGTGTCATCTCTTGCTTTAGTGACAGTCAACATTGCAAATTCAACGGTGCAATGTCAAGTTATATCAGTTACAAATGCGGCCAAGGCTAAGAGTAATTTAAAATTTCTGAGCTGTCATAGAGCAGGCAATAATTGTGCAGCTGAAAGTACTACCCCAAAAACCACCAGCAATAGGGGGAAAATAATTAACTTCACCTGCTTATTCTGATAAGCATAAGAAGGATTCCACGTCATCAGTATCCTTCTTATGCTTTTCTTACCATTCCACATAATGGCTGGGAATGGTAAGAAAAGCTTCAAATTTCAAGGTATTCTTCTTCAAACAGTCATGGAAAAATAATTTAACTCTTCTTTTTTGCCTTTTTTTTTTTAAGATAAGGATTTCTGCCTTAAGGGGCTGCTGTAAAATTAGTGCCTTGATAGGCTTCTAGTAAGTGGTAGCAGATCACCAGTAATTGTTATCAGAGAACCTTATTGTGGATATATTCAGAATTATCATACAGCTTCAATTCTAATTTCAGAATTCCAGAAGGAGAGGTTATGCCATGTTGCTACAAAAGGCTAATAAGTCTTCTTTCAACTGAATAAAACCTGTGTTAGGCTGGTATCCTGACATTAGAGTCAGGCCCACTGCTTTAAAGGGAGAAGCTTTTTAAATATCGTGATTAAAGCCCATTAGGGTTTTTACGGTGAGTTTCATTCCCTGCACATGTTCAGAGCCATACCTGAGCTCCTTAAGCCTTTCATTTTTGTGTGAAATGAGCCCCTTCCTTTCTGTATAAAGCAGTAGCACTGTAATATGAAATTTCCTCCTGTGGTATTTTTGCTAGCCAGACACTGAACAGAGAGAATCAAGCACTGTTTACATTTGCTGTTATTGTCTATGCTACACAGATGCATGAAGTTAACCAAAGTACAACTGATGACATGGAACCCTCTGATATTTCAAGTGTTTTAAACTGCTAAGAGGGACCTGTATTGGCAGCAAAGGCAAACCATCATAGAGAAACAATCTCAGCATCTGAGAAGACAGATTTAGAGCCAAATAGCACTTGCCAGCTCCTGAGCCTGACTGTGAGTGAGCCAGTGGCATGTGGACTCCTTGTCATCCTGAGATTCAGATGTATATTTGTGTTGCAGGTGAAGGGAACACCAGGCAATGGGACACTGGTAAGTTCAANAGATGTATATTTGTGTTGCAGGTGGGACACTGGTAAGTTCATCTTATTGAGGGAACCAAGCAAGGGATGAACTTTGGCTGAAAAAGCTCTTCACTCATGCACACACAAACCAAGACTCACCCCAGCCACCACCTAGGCAGGTTGGGTCAGTCTTGCCCGGAGGCAGCACAACACCCCCCTGCATCCAGACCCAGGGTCAGGCTCTGTTCGGTGGCTCAGAACAGACAGTTTCACTCTGGGTCCTCCTCCTCACCCACTCCTCATCCTGTGGTAGATAGCTTCCTTCATAGCAATGCTTCCCTTGATCTCACCTTGATGCCTTAAGTTTTAGCTGTCATATTTTCCAGATTCTGTACTGTATTAGTATATAAATCTGAACTTCATATAAAGCATTAGGAAGTTCTCATCACAGTTTAGTTAGAAAAAACAATCCTTTTCCAGCCCGAGAACCAAGGACTCTGTTGCAGCTTCAGGCCCAAAAAGAATGTTTTATAGCCTCTATTTGGCACAGGCTCCAGTCAGTACCCAGCAACTTCCCTGTCCATCTTCCCAGCAGGTTCAAATAATGCACCTGTATAACATGTTGATCCATGGCTGTGCCAAGGCTCCATACACTCTGTTCCTCTTCGCACTTTCTTGTCAGCTATTTCTCACTGAACTCAACTGTGGAACAAAGCATGGTCATGAAGGCACGGTGACAACCAAAAGCTCTGCCCCTTTTCCCTCTTGATCTTCCCTCTAACAGTCCCTCTTCTGCATGGCAGAATCATTCATAGAAGCAAACCAGGAGATCTGAAGATGTTCCTGCAACACACTCCAGACACAACTCACTTTGTCTTGTTGAGATACGCCTTGAACATCCAGACTCAGAATGCCTGTGCAAAAGGCATAAAAGCAGATGATCCACCTGTTCCTAAAGCAAGTTCCTGTGTGAACCCCTCCAGATGATGTCCCAAAAAAGTTTTCCAATTTGTCCCTGCTTCAACTGGGGATTTGACCAGAAGGCCTCCAGAGGTCCTTTCCATTTTATAAGATCCTTTCCAACCTGTTTTGCTATGATCCTCTAACATGATCGCTCTTCTACACAAGCTGTTTGCTATTGACTTTGCTGCTTATATTCTTTCAATAATGAAACCATGAAGCAGGCCTGAGGCAATTCACATCTACCAATACAGACAAATCCAGAGCTGGAACAGTCTTCAGGAGAGTTTTCAACCTCTCTTCAAAGTACAGGGTAGAAGCAAGCTTTTGGAAAATATGTTTTCAGGGCACCTATTCATTGTCATAATTGAAGGTGTCACTGATAATGAATTACTGCTCTTGCTACCGGCCTAACAACCCTTTTTATCTTTGGGGTTGCATTCAGCAACTGTAACATGTTGATTCAATGCTGCAACATACTGAAAATAAAAGCTGCGTTGATGTAATGCAAAAACAATCTATTCATCATCCTGACACCCAACAAATAACTTTTCCTCTTTAATCTGGAAATTATGGCTGTTCCATGTGTTGCTAAATCATGCTATTGCTATTCTACAGGCAATCCTTATTGTTTGGCTTTAGGTTTTGGAGTTTTTTCTTTTCCATTGGTATATATTTCCAGCTTTCTCCTTCTATGTGCTATTGTAACATGTCCTTTACAGGGGAACATGAGCCACATGAGCTACTTGCAGCATATAGCTCACTCATTTGTTATTATCTACAGTTCTCGTGAGCTGTACCAGACAGTAAAAAAAAGTTGTTCTCCCCAAGAACTAGCCAGCATAAAACCAGCACAACCTAAAGAGACCATTAAGTCAGAGCTGGAAATCCTGCTGGGATAAGGAACCAGTACCTAATGATTTCAACAGACTGCCTTTCATCTGACTGCTGGCCCTCCTCATTAATATCAGTGAGGTGGTATATTGATGGAAGCACTTAATTTTCCCTTAATGCAAATGATCTATGTGCAGATTCTCTATTAACTACCAACTTGCTGCTTTTTTGAGATATGAAAAAAAATTACTTCTAGGAACATAAATCAGACCAGAGATTCCCTGCTAAGTACTTGTCATATCATTTCACTAAGCATTCACCATTTATGCTTCTTGCAACTGTGCAGCTTCCACGGGATCTAATGCACACAACTCACTCAGCAAACCCCAAATATTTTCCATGGGTCATTCAGCTTGGTGAGCTAAACCACAGCATCTTTCCATCTCTCATTACCAGGTTTCCTTCACCTGTGGAAGAAAAAACCAAGGAAAATGTCCAGCATGCTCATCTGAACCTGAAAATCACGTTCACAACTCCAGAGTCATATTCTTTTTACCAGCATTAAATGCAATTTCCAAGTCCATTGGAACTAGAACGACCATAGGCTAGTTACCATTAGCAAAATAAATATTTGCCAAGAGTTGCCAGTGCAGCAGTGTGAGAGGGTTAACATCACCAAAGATATTCACTTGGCTTCTAATTAGAAATATGATTTAATCTTTTACCATCCTTTTTTGTTTCTTTTTAAAAACATCCATACGTTTGACATTTTGTTCATAAGAATATGAACAAAAATGAACAGAAATTAATTCTGGGTCTGTGGCTTAGATGCTTAAAGAGATACAATTTTTTTTTTTGTTTGTTTCAAGTGTAAGGCTTTTTAAAGCTTCCTTTGTCAAATTAAAAACAATAATGTACATTCATAATATAACCTGCCAAACAGCTTCAATTTTTAAGTAATGAATGCTAAGTATCTGACTAAAGAAAATACAATTTAAGAAATTACTTTTATCAGAAAAACTATATATATTTAAAAAAAAAAGAAAAATTACTTCAGAACAAAATATTTCATTTCAGAAACATTGCCAAATGAGAGACCAAGAGGAAATATCCTTCAAACATTTCTTATCACTAATCTCCCTCGCAGATTTATCTTTTAGGTTGCACATTGTGTCACTGTTGCAACATAATCTTTTGCATCATGGAGAAGACAGGTATATCATGGAATTCTCTGGTCAGAACACATCAAGAGCAATTCAGTGGAGCTTGAAATCTCAGTCTTATCATCTAAGAAAAGACAACCATGGTTCCCATTATGCACTGTAGCAGAACTTTTTAATTGTCTTATTATCAGCCAAATACTAGCCTATTCAACCATTTCTATTTTTGAAGAAAAATAATAAATCCAAGTGAGATACTTGTGAAAACAATTTTTCATCAAAACCCAGTATTTTTTCTACAAAATAGCAATATTGACTATAAAAACAAACAAACAAAAAAAAAAAACCAACCAAACAAACAAACAAAAACCCAACAAAACAAAAAAAACCAAACAAACCCACACTCAGACTATTTGGAGCAAATGAAAATAAATACAAATAGCTACATTGGTTAGGGAAATTATTTACATGTTTAGCTTTGCCTTCGAGGTCCTCAGCTGTCTCTATTTCTCCTGTCAAGGCTGGATTTCATGGCAGCATATTGCCCCAACAGCACTGTAGCAGAGAAAAGCTGGGCTACAGCTCCCTCTGACACTGTGCAGGCAGAGTGAGTGGCACAAACGGTGACCTTTAAAGTAAATATTGCTTAGAAACCTTTGAAATACAGAACCTAGACAAAGCAGGGAACTTTATTAAATGGAAGTTACCTTCTTAAGAAAGATCTTTTAGTCTCACACTTCTGCATGCAATTTCATTTCTGTGGGATTAACTGCATACATCTGGTTTGCAGGAACCTCTGGCAGACAACCTATGAGTTGAAAAAAACCAAAATAACTGTCTGAACTGCAGTTTTGCATTCAAAGCAAGTTATGTCTCTGCTTGCCATCTGCCATAATTATTATTGTTTCTTCTGAATGTTCATTGCATTTGAAATGTGTCTGAACAACATTGTTCTCACCAGTTATGAAATGATCCTTATAATGGGTTTGCCAAATTATTGATTCAAAGCTATTTCATAAGTCACCCACAGAAAACAACATGTTCCATAAATAATGCATTTTGCAGAGGATTAGGGAGAAAAAGTAACTAGAAAAATATGATTTTTCTTGTTTCTTTCATGTGATTTCCCCACTTCATTTCTCTTAACTGTTTTGTCCATAGCTGATTCAAAATGATGAAATTCCTATGCAAGAAGAAAATATCTGCACAGTGTCAATTTTCGTATCTTGACTACTACAGTGAGTGAATTTTTTGATGCCAAATTTCCCAGTCCTGAGATTATATTAAAAATTTAAGAAACTTTTTGAGATAAATGGAGAGAGTGGGGAGGCTTGAGAATAAGCCTCTCACATTTCCTCATGTTTCAGAGAGCTGAATGCTTTTTGAAAAAGAATTAATGATTTTTACTGACCCTGGAGGGCTTTTTCAAAGTGTAAGTCCATTCTGACAGCGTCTTTATTACAGGAGTTTGATTAGCAGTTCTTCACACAAGAGCAGTCAGTTATAATAGCGTGCAGGGTGGGTCTCTAATGCAGTTCAGAGCCCAGCCCTCATGGCATTACGTCCTGGAAAGGCACTTTTTCCATTCCAGACAAAGGAATGAATTCCTCTGCATTACAGAACGCTCTGCTGAAGCAACAGCCTCTCCTTGACTGCTCTGTAATGGACTTTGGAGGGTGATTCGTGGTGGGCCAGGACGCAGGGCAGGCATCAAGTGCTGCCCACTTCCATTAGCAGCCCACGGGATCTGTGAGAACTACCTTGGGCAGGAGCAGCCAGGACAAAACTCTTCAAGTGATGGAAAATGCATCAGCTTTTTAAAAGCTGTAGGAAGCAGGAGGCCAGGAAGGGCTACCTGAGTTATTGCAAAGCCCGCTGTAAATCATGTCCGCCCGCAGTACACCCCGAAGTCGGCCCTCACCAGCTCCGGGGGGTTTGCTGCTTCCCCTGCTTCTCCTGGGCACTGCTGGAACCCACAGCTGCAGGACCCACAGCAGCCATCCTCAGTGACCCACCTGGGCACCCTCCTGCACAGCAGCTCCCCTGAGGGTGCTCAGGGCTCCCTGCTCTCACAGCTGGAAGCCAGGGCCTGACGGAGTGCTGAGAATTCCCATTGCCTCTTGCCCTCCCTTGCCGTTTTGGTGAACTGGCACAGCCAACACGTCCCAGCGGATGTGGCAGCCTGGACCCGGGTTATCAGCTCGCAGTGCTCCCAGAGGCCTCAGCACATGAAGGGTTCAGGGAGGCCCAGCTCTTACCAAACCCTGTGTTTCTTCCAGCAACAGATGCTTTCAATTCTTCCATGATCAATACCTTTAGAATGCACACCTGAAGCTGTGGTTGGTCATTGGAGCTATGGTTGGTCATTGAAGCTATGGTTGGTCATTTCGGGATACAGGAACTGATTTGCATAAATGTCTGCAGATCATAAAAACACAGAACTATTTGGGTTGGAATGGTCCTTAAAAATCATCTAATTCCAGCTTCACCATCCCTGGGTAGGACACCTTCCACTAGACCAGGTTGCTCAAGGGTCCATCCAGCCTGGCTTGAACACTGCCAGGACAGCATATACTTCTGAAAATCAACAGCATTTCACCAATAAAGCAGCTGTAACTATATCTCTCAATAAAGTAAACTTCAAGTGGAAGAGGGCTTTATTCTACTTATATATATATGACTTTGAATAATTTAAAATTAAAGAGCTATCACAGGATAATTCAGGTTGAAATCCCCTCAGACAAAAATATACCTGCTCAGAGATTCGATTTTTTGTCTGTAACTGCAGTGAATATAAAAAGAAAAATATTTTTCCTAGTCTGTGTCTCTAAAATTTTTGTTTACTTGAAATAAGGTAGGAGACATATATAGAAGCTTAGAAAAAGTAATGCACCGTGTTGGGAGAGTAACCTGTGTGTACAAGACAGGTGCTTTGCTAGGACAAGTCATTCCTGGCCTGGCAAATTCACTCTGTTGAACAAAAGTTGTCTTCAGATAAGGCACCTGTAATTGAGCAAAGAGATAATGCCATGCTCTCCAATTACAAACGGTCTCCCTCACATTGCCAACAAGCATGGCAAGCACAAGGCATTAATTTTCAAAGGGGGAGATAGTCCAGCTGTGGCAGAACCATTCCTGTGCCTTCACTGTCACTGCATGAAATAATTCATTTGGACAGATACAAACACGTGCTGTGGGGGGACAAGATCTCCAGCACAGAGGAGAGAAGATCTTTGCCTCAGAGTAACAGCAGTTACTCAGGCATCTACCTTACTGGTGGAAGACTGTTACCAGTGGTTAAAATGGAAACATTTATTGGTACTTGCATTAATATTAAACATTATCAGCTTGGCATCAAATATTTTACCTTCAAGGTAATTAATGAGTATCGGTTTCCAGGGATTTAAGCTGTTTCTTGAAAGCGCTTAACAATTTTACTGTATCAAATAGTAGAGGAAACAAAGAGTTTGTCACCCTAGCACAAAGATATTCACATAATTGTTACTTAATAAAAATTCTGCAAGAAAAGGTGTGGATTGTTGTTCTTATACGCCTTTTATACTACCACAGGTCTTTAATGAAGGCTTTGAAAAGCAATTTTTGTAAAAAACTTTGCCTCGAGGACCTTATAGTCTTAATTAACCAACTTAATTATGTTCCTTTTATATCTAAAGATGGGGAATAGATACTCAAGTATAAGAATCTAAGCCTAGGAAATTAGGTGCTTCCATCCACTTTGAGATGTGTGGCATTTTTACAGACTAAGGTTATGACCAGAAAACATCACTGGATTAAAAATTTAGAAATGCAGAAAATGAGATGGGATTATTTAATTTAATATTTTTTCTCTCATTAATTTTTTGTCTGCTTTTATGTCTTGAGGCAAATTAGCAATAAGAGATTATGAGATCTGCATATTGTGACAAGCATATTTCTAAGGAACTTCTTAAGATCAAGCTTGTAATCTCCTGAAAAATTTTGTGCCACAAAAATATCTAAATTTATGCTTTCAAGAGCAGAATCTTAGCGTTTGGCGCAAGTTACTCACATTAAAAACATTTTTTAGTTTGAATTTTAAACCAAGATTTTTGCCATTTTCCAAAGTTTCAGACAACCCCTTTCTTTCCTCCCTATGACTGGGTTTGGTTTTGGAAGCTGATTCTTTCATATTTGTGATACAGAAGTCTTCTGAAATCAAGAAATAATTGGGGTTGGTTGCACATATCAGAAAATGGCTGAATACCTCCAGGAGAACTTAGCCTAATGCCTACTCTTACCTTCCAATTTTTCCTTGCAAGGTGAAGGAAGTGGAGAAGGAGATGCCAAGCAGCTTGACAATCACTATGTGTTGCACCTTTGAAGTTACACTGTCCTTATATATCTGAAACAAGGATAGTTTCTTGCTGAAGGTGGTTTCCAGAGTGCTTAGTAATTAATTAATTTCTGTACTACCTCAGGTGCTGTCAAGGAAAGAGTTTTTAAATTTTTCTTATGTGTGTTGTACATAGCCTACTAACATCTTTGTTTCTTTCTTCTCAAACTTTTGTTGTACTGTTTTCTAAAAAATCAAATAAACTCCAAATTTAATTTAAAAATAGCAATGCCAATCACTTGCAGCAAATTCAATGGCAGTGACAAATGTAGCACAGAGTCTTGAGCATAATTATCCAACTATGTATACTTATCCTAATGGCTTTTTTTGCTACTGAGATGTCATTGAAAAAATGTCCCTTTAAACAGTGCATTTAATGAATTATTGATTATTTAGTGAAGATGGGATGGATGGGATGGGGATGGGGATGGAAATGCTGCATGGGCAGTATGACATTTCCTGGCTGGGCTTCCCTCTGACAGCTGAGGCAGGAGAGCTGCTCTCTAGAGCACATATCAGCATCGCCCAGAGTGCAGCTGCTCTCTTTTCTGGTCCTGTGAAAGCCCAAAGCACCAAAGGTAGCCCAGCCACAAGGCACACATTGCTCTGACCTAACAGCAGCACGGGTTAGACACACAAGATTCATCACTACTCCAGGCATACTGGCCTTGAAATATAAGAAGGTGCCTGTAAAAAATGTGAAATGTATCTAAATTTCCCACACGCTCAAGACAAAATTGTGATATTCTGTAACCCAATCTTTGGTGATTATCACATCAAGCTTTCTCTCCACAGCAAGAGAGAAAGCTTGATGTGATAATCACCAAAGATTGGGTTATATCAATCATGTAACCATGATTGCATCTGCATCATGTTCCTCCTAAAAGAGTGGGGGAAATAGCATGCTCTATTCTCAGATTCTGTCTTGGTAAAATCCCTAATAATTTTTCTTATTGCACACACAAGTAATTTCAGATGGCTGCTTTCCATTTGCTCAGAAATGTCATAAGCACTTGTCCCATGCCCACCTGCCTTATCAATTCTCATTTACCATATCAACAACCCTTAGCTCTGGGGCTCTTTAATGGACTTTGTCCAGGGTAAAATACACCAGTGGGCTTGCACAGCCAGTGCAGGTTACAGAAGAGCAAAGTACTCTGGCACATCCCACAGCAAGGAAGCCAATGGCCAGCTTTTAGAATTTGATCTCATTGTGATGTGGGTTTTTTTTACAAATTGCCCTGCAACCAAGGCAGAGTGTGCTGCAGAAATCAGAATCCAAAAGGGAATTCCATTACTATGTTAGACCTAATCCTGCAATTGCAGCAAAGCCAAGACCTGGAAAAAGATTTTTCATTCTTCTTGATCACAGCTAATGACTGAGCAGCTAGGAACTGTCTAAAAGCTAATAAGGTTCTTAAAGGGTGAAGCAGATAAACAGCAGAACTGGGACTCTTCAGCCCAGACGAGAATGTTCAGGGCAGATCTTACCAATGCGTATATAAATACCTGAAGAGAGGATTAAAGAAGATGAAGAGGGACTGCAAAGAAGATGAATACAGGCTCTTTTCAGTGGTTCAGTTAAAGACAGGAGGCCAGGGCTCAAACAAGCACAGGAGGCTCCCATGAATCTTAGGAATCACTTTTGTAGTGTGAGGATGACCAAAGAGGAGCACAGGATGCCCAGAGGAATTACAGAGAGATATCTCCTGCTTGGAGATACTGAAAAGCCATCTGGACAAGAGCAACTGGCTTTGGGTGGCCTTGCTTTAGTTGAGGACCGGTGAAGATGACCTCCAGAAATCCCTCCCAGCCACAACCTTTCTGTGATACTGTGGCAAACACTAATAAAAAATGACAGCATAAAGCTCTAATACAAATCATAGCTATTCTACTGATTGGGATACTAAAACTGTTTTGGCAGTTCAACTCCTGCTTGTTTGTCCTAACTGGGATTTCTGTCTTGTTCAGATATTTGATTACTCATGCAATCTGGGCACACAAAACACAATCTCTTCAGTACAGTGGAGATATTGCCCTCTCTTCCCTAATACAGAAAATCCTGATGAATTGTCACCTCTCAGGAAAGAAGCAGCTCATCCAAGCTGTCCCTTGGAATTACACCAGAACACTCCATCTACTCTCTGGTTAGAACAACAGCCAATCTCTGCTAACTCGGGACCTGGAAGCACTTCCCAGCTCTAAGAGTTCATTAATCCTGTGCCATATCCAAGCATCAAAAAGAAATAAACAAGAATCAACTGCAATGGACATTCCTACTAACCCTCGGGCTGCCAGAAAGAAATAAAAATTAGGACATTAATAAGCACACTTAGACCTAAAGAGAAGCCCTCACAAGTAGCTGGTAACCATTTCCTGTCAGTACAGACATAATGCCCAAAATTGTGGTTTTGTGCAAGGTGTAACCAATCAATTACTGTTTAGTCCTCCCTTTATCCAGGAAGGTCACCAGTCTATCAGAGATGAAAATATTGTTCATATTTAAACCTCACCAAAATTCTAACTTTGAAACTTAGCAAGACCCTGCTGCGAATGAGGTTCTACTGCACCCATCGCAAAAGATTCACAAACTATCCTGAGAGATGGGCTCTCATATCCAGCTATTTCCTGGTCCTTGTGTGTGTTTCTGCCACGCAGTTTATGCTGTGATGACATTTTTAACAGCCTGTGCATTCTTCAAGATGACTGGCATTGCAAGTGTCTGATTTCTTTCCGCTCACCCAAGAAGACAGATCATTTTGAGAAGCATGATTTTCACAATAGTAAGCGAACGTACTTATTTTTAAATTAAAATGGATTGCTAAAAAGAACTACTTCCAAGGACCTGGAGGTTCAGCTCCTTTTCTAAAAACAGAGCTCTCCTCCCATCTAAAACAGAGCTCCTTTATTTTCTCTACCATGAGCATGACACTTTAAAGTGTCAGCCCATGACGCTTTACATCACATTGTACATCATGATATAAATACTGCCAAGGGCCACATGCCTTCTTCAGAAGATTAGTTTACTCTTGGCAAGTGAGACTTCCCTGTTATGTTTTTGAGGAGTTTGTCCTAAAGACAAAACAGTAAAAGAGATACAGAGAGATCCTAATGGTCCCTTCTTGGCTCATCTCAACTGCTCATGATGAAAAATTTGGGGAAGAGGTCTTACCCCTATTTCCCAAAATCCTCTCTTAACCTGTATCAGAATGTTCCTCAGTGTCTGTAGGAGCACCTACCATCCAGAAGGGAGCAGAGATGGCTACCTGCAGCTACAGAGGCTATTTTAAGTAACACTTGCCATTTCTTATGGTGACTGCTGAGAGCATTCCTTGAGTAAGCACTTGTGAAGAGAAGACAAAGCTCTTTCCAGCTGACATCACCCCCTCTGAAAGCTCTGAACAGAGGATGGCAGTTCAAGACACTCTAAGCTCTGGATGAGGTGATAGATGAGGTAAACCTCTTCAGAAGAGCTCCCTCTTCATAAGGAGGACTTTGTCAACAACTGCTCCAAGGTAAAAGCACAAAGAGAATATTCACCCTTAGCAAGACACCTAGAATGGCAGCTGCATATTCAAAATTACTGAGATACTGCTTCCAAAATACAAAATAAAAGAAAGTACAAATCAGAATATCATTCAAATGCAAGGGAAAAGCACTTGAATAATAATCGCTGAATTTTTAAAAACTTTAGGAGAAAAACGAGGTCGCAAAGAGTAAACACCTGGCTTAATTTTTTTTTCTACAGGAACTGAAAGACTAGAGACCTTGAACTGAATACATTACAAGTGTTTGCTTTTATTGAAATATGAGCAAATGTTCCAGATTTTTAGCTACCTCTGTCCAAAGGAACCTAAGACACAAAGTCAAACAGCCTCATGTCTGCTATGGTCTGGAAATGATGGATAAAAAAATCAAAACCCAGAAGGGTGTCACCAACTTACAGGCAATAATTCTGAAGGCAGGACATTTTATAATGGAAATTCCACTTTTTTTTTTTTTTAGTCATTTAAAAATGTCCTTTTTTTTAGATTTGATAAGCTACTTAAAGGTAACTTGCTAGAATAGGAGTGTAATAAAATACAGCTCTAACAAAGCAAATAAACCCAGAGCAAAAGCTAAACCCAGGAGAAAAACTATAAGTAACTAGAAATACAGATCACAACCCAGATGGCAAAGTCAGTGAATGAATCCTTGGTCTGATCATTAGCTGATGAATAGGAAACAACATTGAAATCAAAAAAGATGTATTGATTCACAGCTGCTGAGAGTCAGCTGTGGCTCTGACATGATAGACAAGTCTGATGGTGTAAAATGGAGTCAGAGCTCAGTGGTGACAAATCTACAGAGACAGGAGTTGTTTTAAGCAGAAAAACCCAGATTGATTGTACCTAGTCCATGACAAAGGACCTAATAACCAGGGCATTATTTACTGAAACATGGTAGCCATTTAATCCTGCCCTTTTTTTTTAACTAGTGTTTCATTTATATAAGGATTCTTTTAAGGAGAAGTATTCTTAGTAAAATATCATGAGTATGGATACATTACTGTGGATTCTAGAGAAGCTCCATTCCCAGGTAATAGCCCAGAGTGAGTTATAAAACTAGAGAATATATTGAGTTGGAAGGGCTCCATCAGGATCATCAGCCCCTGGCCCTGCACAGCACCATCCCCAAGAGTCACATCAGGTGAGTCCTTTCGATCTACTTGTCATTGACAAGTGCCTTATGGATACGAGGAAACCTATGTTCCTGTTCCCCACTGAAATCTCTGGGAGTTTGGCCTTGGTCAAGGGTTACGAGCTGTCTAGGCTGGAGACAGTTTGGAGGAGGCTTTTATACATTAATTAAAAGACCCTTTGCACTCCAGATACAAGCAGACCAAAGCAGGTGGCTGTGTGGGTGTGTTCTTGCACATCTTTCCCTGCCAGGTGATTATCTCCAGCAAATCTTCAGGTGTTTGCATCCAGACCAGAAACCACCCTTAATGCCTGTGGCATGCTATTTGAGGATTCCATCAAATTAAAAGATAAAAGATCACATGAGGAAAATGTGACTTGGCATAAGGACAATTTCTAGTTCCCCTGCTGCCAACTGAAATAATGCAAAGTCCAGGCAAAAAAGTCACTGCATCACGGTGGCTTCTGCTGCAGGAACAACTCAGTTGTTGATGCAGCAGATACTGAATCACTGCTTTTAGTCCGAAATATTTAGGAAAATGGGCACGCCAGTCAAATTACTTTTGTATACTGGGTTTTAAATGGTGGTGGTTCAGCAGAAGTATTCAGACAGTAAATACGATCTCTGAAACAAACTTTGTGCCTGTTAAAGGAGAAGGATCTTAAAGCATGCACTGAAGATCTCTAGATAAGGCTGCACTAGTCTGAAATGTCTTGATAAGCTCGCTGGCAGGGAATTTGCTATAAGGCACAATTCCACGGAGTTACAGAATGGCTGGTGGCAAAGCCTCTAAACAGAAAAATGAGCAATACATATGTTTAAAGATGTTTGGTTGTCTGCTTCTGTTTTCTGTTATCTCACTGCTACGTAAGGTCATTACCCACACGAATAACACATACAGACTAAAAAATGTATAGGTCAAATTAATGTCCAGACACAGAGGGATATGATTTGTAAAATCTAATCCAATTGCTCCTGAAAGCACAATATGCAATAGATCTCTTTGAAAAATATAGCAGTTAGAATTTTCCATAAAGGATGCTCTTCAACATAACCACAGCCAAATATTAGTCTATTTCTCATTTGGTCCTAATTTCCCTGCTCAGAGTCATTTTATAAACCCTGTCTGTTAAACTAAGCAATTCTCCTATAACTGGCTGTTTCATTTTTATAAGATCAACAAGATTTTAAGTGTTCCTGGGAGCTGCTTTTAGGAGTTAATTGTAGGGTGAGGAAATGAGAACATGCAGGTGTTTGGCCTTCAGACTCGGACAAAAAAGTATCCGCCTATGGTCAAAAAGAAAGAGTTGAAGATTTGAGATCCCTGGATTTGCAAAGAAAATAATAAATAAAAAAAACCACCACCCAAAACCACAGACAACCCACTTGTTCAGTCAGACACTCCATCATCTTTCACGAGATGTCAACAAAAAATGAACATCTGGTAAGATGGGAATTCAGTGAGCTCATTCTACTCATTACTTTCACAAGTGATGTTCCACTAGCACATAGACAGATGACTGGGTCAGGCAATAGGACCAGTTGCTACTTTTTCCACAGAATGAAATGACAGAAAAATGGCAACATTTTGAGAGAATTATGCTGTACCTCTCAGGATACTTCTTCCAAAACCATTTCAGTTGTTCTGGTAGGAACTTGGTGTGCTGGTGTTCAGACTTCGCTGGCGTCAGACCAGCAGCTCTCCTCTTCATCTGTGTCTTAGAAAGTGAACAGTTAATTCTTCAACACAGAGACTGTGACAAGCACCCCAGCACAGCCCTTTTCAGACTGTGAGCTCTGTGGTGTTAACTCTACCTGGCCTCAGAGTGCAATTCGTGCTGGCTCCTCAGATGCCCCTTTCTCATCCCATGTGATAAGTCTGCCCAAGCTGCTTCACCCAGCCGTTAGATTCCGTTTTTTAAAGAAACTCCTGGAGGGAATGGAGCTCAGAGCATTTTGTAGTAAACTTATCAGCCTTCAAGTATTACAAAATTACTGTTGAAGAAGAAAGGAAATAAGCCCAATCAAAGCTCTTTTAAAACCGTGCTGTTGGGAAAAAAAAAAACAAACAACAAAACAAAACAAAAAAACCCAGGCATCTCTGCTTGCAAATGCTCCATTTAACAATCCTATCCAAAATTACAATTTTGATGAAAAGGCAGAATGGCAAACTTCTTGAACCGTGTTTAAATGGTAAAGCCAAATCCTCTGTGAGATACTGAAACCCTGTATGAACAGTAAAACACTAATGGGAAGCCATTCTTTTCCATGCTAAAAGCTTTGATAGCTGGCTGTGCAAGGAGCATTAAAACACCTAGAGTAAACTTTCTAGAAATTACACAAAGAAATGGAGAACCACAGAAGCAGAGCTTTCTAAGAGACAGCACCACCAAATTCTCTGTGCTGTGTGTTTCAGGTGAGCAAACCAGTTCCAGTAGTGCTAGAATCACATGCTTAATTCTTAGCTTGGTGGTATTTTCTATGCTGCATACCAGAGAGCAACATCTCCACCTGAACTTTGATTAAATTGGAATGAGAATCATGCCTTAGTGATAGAGGAGACTACAAGTCTTTTGATTTGTTGAGGGGCAGGAGGGGAGAGGAAGGTTGAAGACTTATAATTTCCCAGTCCTTATAAATCACTTTCCTGCTGCTCTCTTCAACACAGTTCCACTTAAGAGAAAATAAGCAGTTCCTGTTCCTTTTCAAGAGCCTGACAAAGTACACATTTGTGTGTACTTCTGTAATCAATTTAAAAATTCAGATCAGACACATCTGGCTTGCGGCAAGATTTCCCTTTCCAAAAGAAAAACTGAATTAGTCTATTATGAATCATGCAACAATATTGATATTACAATCTGAGCAGAAATAAATGTCATAAACCTACCAGACAGTAAACATAACACTAATAACATTAGGGGATCTAACTTCAAAAATTCTTTATCATTGCTTTCATGAATATTTGGCATTCTCAATTTTCTGCCATACCACTTCAACATACACTGAGGCACTCCTTTCTTTCTAGCTCAGTCTATTTTCCATTTGGCATTTCACTCCTGAAGTGCAACAAATGGCTAGAAAGGGAAAACTCCCTCTGCCTAAAGAGACTGGCCAACACTGCAGAGTCTTAGCATAATTCAAAGAAAAATTGTTCTGGGTGGAGAAGGTAATCCCACCAGAAGATGCCCCTAAACCCAGAGTTTACTGATGTGTTCCCTAGATCGTAGGGCTCACAATTCTCTCACGCACACAAGGTGATGAGCAGTTTTCAACCGCAGTGTGCAGTGGGGTGACTCACCATAATGCAGCTGTTATCACTTATTATATGAACAATGTATTCTGATAATTCATTTGATGTGTGGCTTCGGTGAAAATTTGCAGTTTGTGCTGCACTGGAGACCATATGTCTGGGTAGCAAGTCAGCAAATGATAGGTCAAGTTCAAAAGCTTCATCCAGATACAGCTATTAAGCTTTAAAAATTGCAGCTATTGATCTGAATTATTCCACTTTAGAGCCAGGTCTCATAGAAACATTATAGGAGCAAGGAGTTCTTAAGTTTGCCAGACCACAGTTGGCCAGGGATATCCATTCCCAGAAACTTGTTTGAACTGAGAAAGAGAAATGCCCCAAATAAGTTTTTTTCCTTGTCTTAGTCTTACAAGAAAACTTGATTCTCTGGGTATAGTTCTACCAGCTTTGGCTTTCATTTCTGGGCTTACAACAATACTGGTTTGTATGCCTAAGCAGCCTTTTTTTTCCCACAAAATAATGGCAGCAAAAAATCAGTAGATGCTCAAGCTGAAAGTTTTTAAAAAATCTTGGTGATGTCCATTTCCTTTGCCTCACTTCCCAAAAGAATCTCTCACTTGATGCACAAATCAAAAGCTTTTTTAAGAAATATCTAATGGTAGGTTTTGATCTCCTCTGATTTTACAACTACTTAGAAGCCAGAAGCACTCGTGGGAGCCAGAGATCTTTCCCTCATCACAGGAACTCCTGCAGCAAGGGGCTGAGCTGTGACTGGTGATGGAGTAATGACTGATGGATGAGTAATGCTCCTCCAGCAGCAGCTCTTAATCTTGTTATATGGGGGAATGTGAGGTGATTAGAAATGGCAGAAGTTGCTGTCAGAGGGACTTCCCAGTAAAGGGGCAAGCCAAATGTGTTGCAAAGAGCACTATGAACTTCCTGAGCAATGGCAATGACAGCTGGGCTGCTCCCAAAACACGCCATGGGCACAGGCTGCACGAAGCAATGCTAGCAGGAAAAATTAAAGCACGCTGAACTTTTCATAAATGCACTCACTCTGATCCAGACATGCAGGAAAGACTCATCTCTGACTGTATTCAAAGTCTGGCAGATCTAGAGAATATCTGCCAAGATCTATTTAGCTGCAAGCCAGGGGTTTGGTGGAGCAGACAGTATCAGCTTTCAGCAATGTGCACGACTCTGCATTTATATTTATGTGACTATACAAATATGTATTTAGAAAAAAAAGGTTGTTGTCTGGGTTTATTTTTTTATTTTTAACCCGCTTGCCAATAAATAAATTTATTTTTGTGCATTTCATTTCTTGCATTTATTTTAAGTGCAAGTAAGTGATTAAGTGAAGCACAAATTAAAAGGGAGAGTGGGCTACCAAGAACGTAACTTGAAGCTTGATTTACTGAAAGTTAGCAGGATGTAAGCTCTGATGTGCTTTTTTTTGCTTTTGACATTGAAAATATGCCAGCACTTCCACTTTTAAGTGCCATAATGACCTGGCTTTAAATGGACTTTTTAAATTATTTTTATCATGCACACTAGATGGTGCTCAAGTTAAAAAATGAATGGCAACTTCGACAGACTAATCATGAGATTAGCAAAACACATTAACATACTTATATCCAGAAATCAGGGAAAACTGACTACTCACCTGAGCCTCTTCCTGACTGCTGATCATTTTACTAAAACTGTCTTTTCACCAACTTTGTTCACAATCACTCCTGATTTTTAGTTGCATATTTATGAAATTTTTGCTATTATTTATAGCATCCTGCATTAGTGAGAGTGGAATGCATTACCTGAATACGTGTACACAGCTCCAAACACCAAGGAAATACATTTCACCAGCCATCAGAAATTCAGTATCTGTGTTCATGACAATACTGAGTTTGTGGAAACATTTGAAAACAGAATTATTTCTTTCTCAGTGATCATATTGGATTAACCTATTAGTCTATGGAAAATTTATCATATTTCTTGACATTTCAAGCAAACTGTACCAAGTATACCAAGTGTACTAAGTCACTGACCTTTATCCTAACTACAGTTTTGAGAAAATCAGCCTCTTTTCAAGTAGTGCAGAGAGAAAGGACTCAGCAATTCAGAGTCTGACACTGTTCCATAGGTGTCCAGTCCTGATAGACCCTCCTGAACCGGCAGGGATGGAACAAAAGTGGCCACAGACACAAGTGAGGACACAAAACTGGTGAGGAGCAGACACCAGTCTGCACCAGTCAGACAGCAGAGCTGAACTTGTCACAGGCACGCAGACGACAAATTAGTCAGAAATATACAGATGCTTGAATCTGGCTGCTAACATTACACTGATTAATTGGAGATATTTTCTACCTTTTCAATACCTTAATAGCTCTTCATGGAATGTTATTTATTTCTGCAGGGTTGATAATTCCTTGGGCAAACCCAGAGGCTGACTTGGGCTGCAGACAGATGGCCACTTGCAGATCTGGCTGTGCAGCTGCAGGTGCTTCTGACCCAAACTGTTTTTCTTCCCTGGCCATCAGAGGTTCTTCCCTACTCCCCTCTCTCATTGTTAGTGGATTTACTTGAATCCTCCTCCTCACGTTTCAGAACCACAGAGTTAAGCCTAATTTTCAATCTAACTTTGAAGCAAACAGCTGTCCATCTGTTCTCTCTGCTGAGAGAGGGCAGAAACTTTCGGCAGTGAATTAGTAGCAGCTGATCCAGGGTGATGTGTTCAGCCAGCATGGCAGTTTGCAAAGTGAACACCAACACCAGCAACACCAACTGGGCTAAAAACCTTAGCCTAGAGCAGCTAACAGCTCCAATTTTGGAAAAATTGTGACAAATTATTCCAGAATTGCAAATCAGGGGTCTAGGAGAAAAGGACATAGGAAGCAAAACTAATTGAATTTTACAGTACTTGGCAAATCCCCCTAAATATCTGATCACAAACCCCTAAAATGATCTTGATTCCTTTTATCCAACACCTGCTGCTCTGTCACAGATCAACATTAAAAAACAAATGGCTCCAATCTGCTGGAAATAACAAAAGGTAAGAGAGTGTCAAGTGCTGTTTGCACAAAGAGGACTGTGCAATAAAGAAGTTCATAAAATCATGAACAAAGTTCACCTTTATCCTCTACAAATAACATTTCAACTGCCCCGTTTGTAGATAATAAAAAAGCAATGTTTCATCACATACAACCACCCTGTATTTACAGTGTATTATCCCATCTTTTTTTTTTTTTTTTTGCCATGAAATGAAAAGCATTTAACAAGTTGTGAGCAGAAATCACCATGGATTTAGATGTGGGGAGACCATTAGGAACTAGAAGCCCTCACCCAGCCCTTTATTCAGAGAAAAAAAGAGTATATCTTTTTCTTCCTCACATCAGATAACAACACACATCCTCTGTAGGAAGCAGTGACATCCAGTGCTGCATCTGTCTAAATACAGACCTTATACACACTACCAGCTCCTGAATAGTGGGTTTTTTTTACCCCAGACATTGCCATGAGGCTATAAATCTAAAAAGCATTTTGAAACAATTACAGGGGGATATTAGCCCTAACCTAAAGAGCTTACAGCTTAGCCTACAATCCTTCTTCAGAATTCTTTATTGCTGTCAAGGGGATTTGCACAGATGCAGCAGTTTGACCAGAAGGCCATTTCTAGAAGTGCCACATGACTTCACAGAGATTAATTCTACAGTTCCCATGGTGAGCATGGGGTTCCACCAGAACCTGCTCAGGACACCATTTCTCTGACTGTGCAACTCCACAGTCTGAGGTACTTTGACCACATCTGAACATGCAGAGAACTGAATGGATAAGGAGGAGGGCTTTTTCCTATAATCACTCTGATTCTCCTTCAGGCACAACAGAGAATGAATTGCAAAGTAAACCCCTTTTTCTCACTGAGGATTTTAGCAATAAGAAAACAGAGGGTTGAAGTAGTTGCAGACAGTGCTTTGCTGGGTTGTTAGGTTGAGTGTCTTTGGCTTGGGTTATGTGCACCAGTGAGTTTAGGTACTGGATTTTGAACAGTACATGTAGGTTGGCCCAGATGGGCAGAAGGCTGAAATCAAATCAACAAAATAAAAAGAGCTAGTGAATCAGATTTTCTCAAATTAACTGCTATTTAAAAATAATAAGCAACTGCAATTGATTCTCATTAGTGCATCAAGGGAAGATGGAGAAAATCCAGAGCTAGGCAGTCACTTCATTTATATTCTTCTGTTGAAATCTTGCACATTTAATCCATATGAGCAGTAAACAGAAGAAAGCTACTCAGCATTTAAGCAGTCGGTCTAATTACAGGCTGGCAAGGAGTGTGCAATCGGTACAGTCGAGCCAAACCCTAGAGCAGAACTCCTCTAAAAAAAAGCCAGACATTGAGATTGCAAGTCTGAAGCAAGCCTCCATTTTTGGAAGGGGAAAATACAAAACCACTAGGTCCAAATAGCCAAGAAACTGAGCAGGTTTAAAATATTAATCTGGATTTGAATTCTGATGATTTGGCCAATACACTGTCTAGGCTTATTGAGCTATAAACCCACATCAGATGTTTGCTGCCCTCACCCCGATAGGTACAAATATTTTACTTTGAAGACTATGTCATTTCAAATAAGGTCTGATGATTCTCTATCAGTAAATGAAAGACCAATGAGAAGGAAGGTGAAAAGGAAAGCATAATGGAAAGAAATGGCCTTAAATTGAAAAATGAAGGGGGGAGGGAGCAAAAATTTCTAGCTGTTCATAGCATCTAGATTATCTTCCTTGACATCATTCTGAAAAATGAGTTAAAATCCATAGAGATTAGCATTCAACAAAGGAAAAAAACAACATAATATGGCAGGCTTAGGGTGCCTGAGCATTGATGAAGCAACTTAGAAGGGGAGTGGATCCAAATATACCATTAAATAAGAGGGCTGGCAGTGTATTCCAGTTATGCAGCAGTGCAATGGGAGCATCTCCAGAGGGCTCAGCCACTCTGAACCATTCATTACATTCCAAAGAGCAGCAGTGCCGTGGAGATTTCCTTAGCCACAGAGCAAGACACTCTCCTCCTATGTGTGTCAGCAGTACCAGCCTGTCCCCACACTCAGAACTCCAGGGGAAGGAGTATCAGAGTGGTCTGCAGTGCCCAGGACAGTCTGTGCAGAGGAACAGCCAGCAGTGAGCCACCCTTTCCTTCTCCCCGGCACTCAGCTGAGACTGAGCCAATCCCACACACACTGGGAAGGGGAGCATCCTCAAGCTTTCCTTTCTTCTGAACACGTACAAGAAACAGCATAGCGAGCAGAGACCATAAAAGAGGAGAAAATACCTAACCGTGCCTTAACTGTGCATGTACAAATGGGAGGATGGAGCCTGGTCTGCTTGGAAAAGCCAATCAATGCTGGACTTACTAATACAGAAAATAAACAATGGGGCAGGATTATCCAACAGCTGGGATTGAGCCAGGCTCCTGCAAGCAGACTGTGCAACATAACTATCTTACTATAGATTAAATGCATATCCAAAGGATCAAAGGCATTCAGTGCAACTTTTCATAGATTCACTGCCTGATAAAAAAATTAAAATTCCAACGGAAATCAAGACGAAAGGAGAGAAAACAAATATAGAGCCATTCATCAATATTATAGTCCTTAAATTTTCATTGCATCTGCCCCAGTAACTTATCTTATTGAAAAGTTAAAGTATGAGAAGTTCATTTTGCCAGTGTGATTACTGGGCAGAGCAGACAGCACAATGGAGGAGTTTGATGAACACAGGAAAAGCAAGTGCAGTGTCCACAGAACAGTAACAGAAAGGACACTTTGAAAGGATGATCCTTCAGTCATGAACATTTGTACCCATGTAACAAAAGAAAATCACGTTCAGTGTCCTATTCTGCTATATCCTGCTACTTTAACGTTGCATACTCTTTATTTACTTCTTAGCTTCCCACAAATGCCTGTGAAATTTTTTTTTTTTGCCATTAATATACAAAATTTTTTAATATGCCTAAGTAAAACAAATTAGGGAAAGAGCCACTTTCAACCCAAAGGTGACATGAACTGCCTTCTCCACATTAACAAAACTACTGATTCAGATTACTGAGGAGCAAAACTCCAAAGTAATACTATAGTTAGCCAGCAGGGGAAAAAACTCCCTACAAATAAATTAGAGAGTTGCCATGTTCCTCCAGACTCACTGGGACTTAGCTTTGGTGAGGAAATTCTGCAGTCATGAACTGACAACTTGGTAGGAAGAGAATCAGCATCAAAATCTGGCTCTAAACCTTTTCTTCCCATTTTATTGCCCAAAGCAGTAGAGATCAAGATTTATTTCCTAAAGGTGATTCTCTTCCTTAAAAAACTCCATTAAGCCATTTAAAACCAAATGTCCTTAGAATATCAGTGCCAATTTTAATGCTTAAGGAACATCCCAGCTATACAAAATGGACTTTGATTTGAGTGTCTATCTTAAATATTATTGGCCATAGACAGTTCCTTGGCCTGGCATCTAGGTTCCACCATCATTTAAATGAGTAATAATGAGTTTTAATTTCCATAAAGATCCTGCTGCTTAGCTTACAAGGATCAGACTTTAATGTGTACACAAACAATGTATATTTGAAGAACCTTTGGTCTTGCCACAGTGGTAATGAGTGGCTGTAATATAAAAGGGCCCTAAAGCTCATGTAGGATTTTTATGCTGATTTTACAACACTCACGCATCAACTACTTACCTGTTTTATAAAGCAGGCATAATGCATCTGACTTCATGGAAAAGTGTCATGATGTCAGACCAGCCACACAGAAAAGCTTTCTCTATTTATGGTGGTTTATGAAAGTTCTGCATAAACCAAGGACCAAAACAAAACTCAGATCTTGGCAAAATGCTGTCTTCAATAATTTCTGCGTTCAAGTAGACAGCAGAGCCATGGATCTTTTGTTTGGTTGGCTGTTGGTTTTTTGGGTTTGGTTGGTTGGTTGGTTTTTATTGCAGAGGTTTGCTGGTTTTTGTTGTGTTTTTTGTTTGGTTTTTTTTCCTAATAGCGCAAAGGAAAGAAAAAAAGTTTTATGTCCTATCATTGCTGAAGCTTTGTATGTGTGGTCGATACCTTTACAGTGAAGCAAAGAACTAAGAGACCAAAGTTATCCCCTAAGTACCTACTTCAACTGGACATGGGAAAGGCTTCACAGTCACACTTTGAAAGCAGTGAGTACCTTGGACTTCCTCCGTTTTACCGAGATTCCTTGTAAGCCTGTGCAAGCCTGGCTGAAGAAACTCCCAGTTCCTCAGTTCTGCCTGCAAAGGACTGCTGCCAGAGATTATCCCCTCCATGATACCAATGCTTCACACCCAGAAGGACCAGTAAATACAACTCATCTTGCCAATTAAACCCAAATGCCACAGAAGAACCTGAGCTCCTCTACTTGGATCTATACAGGTGTCTTTGGGGAAGGAGGCAGAGGGAAGGCGAAAAAGATAATCCGTCCTAAGACAAACATTTGAAACAATATTTAGCCTGTGGACCAAGCATCCTGCATTCCCCAAGACGGACTGGGGAATTTGGAGGTGGAAACAGTTGCCTTAAACAAACCTGTGAAGCAGCAGTCCTTACTTCTGTTCAGAAGACTTTTATATAATTCTCCTCTGAAAAAAAATCCAATTAATTTGCAGAAATTAGCTTAGATGTCATTAAAGAAGAGGATTCAGATAACGTTCCATATTTACATAGAAACCAGCAGTTCCAGGTGCTACCAAATGAAGGTACAAAGTTTTTGACACTAATACCAACCTGAGAAGTTTAGGTGGGCCAGTTCACTGAGGACTGCAATGCACTGTAGCTTCTAGTACTGCTTTTGTGGGCTTATGAGTCCCCTTGCCTAGATTTCAGTTCAATGCTAAGCAGCCTTCTGGTGTTCCAGTGTAAGGACCAATACCTCATGTCTCACTTTTCCCAACTTCTGAGTCTTCTCTCCTCATCCCCTTGTTACCTACGTGTATTTTAAACTCTCAGGTAGTTCACCAATCTTCAGTCTTTTGACTAGACATTAGCCTACTGTAAAACAGGATGACAATACCAACGCAGAAATTTAGCTTCCTGCAAAAAGGGCCAAGAGTCACAGAGTTTGTACACCAAGACACTTTAATGCAAATCAAATAGTACTGTTTCATTCTAAGGTGCTCCACATTCTCAAACACCCAACGCTGCGCTTCCCAGTTTTACCATTCCATTGAGAAATTCACTTGTAGTCTAAACAACAGAAATTTTGAAGGACAACTCATTCATTTTTCTTTTTTTTTTTTTTAATTTAATCATCACTGTATTCCAATACCAACTGTTAAATCTTTATGAGCAGCAGGAGCACATTCTGTAAATTTGTGGATCACTATATAGTACACCCTTAAAACTCTTATCCAAAACTTCTGTATTCCAAAATTAGGTTTCCTCCCTCAACATGCAACATGTGAATAAAAAAGTCCCGACTTACTCCAAAAAAATCCACTATGCAGTTATATAAACTCAGATCTTTTGACAACCCCTCTGGCTTATGAAGACACAGGTTTATATAAAGAAGCTTCAAAAGAAAATGAAAAATGAATATTATTTTGCTGAAATTTCCAAAGGATTCTAACAATTGCATTACCATAGCAGTACATATACATAAAGACACTGTGTCCAGTAATATAGTATTTCTGAAGGACTATAACTGTTCTCTGCAAAAGGCTGTGGCATGTTATGCTGTGACTATATCAGAAACTACTGTGCAGCCATTCCATTTTATTTAAGCCTTCATAATTAGGAAAGTACCTCTGTTGAAATTATATTTATTAAAAAAAATAAATCTTACTTTAGATTACTAAAAAAGTGCACATTCTGTAAGTGCAGGCTCCATTTCACCATTCCTACTCCTTGTTTGTTCTACATTTCAGTTCCAATTCCCAGTTTTTCATAATATGCTGCAAGGTTTGGCCTGCAGAAATGAAGGCTGTATTTGCCTTTAATCAAAACACTGGTTTTAAAGATGTTTGCATATGACCAACACATTTCAGGCATTTCAAAATCTCAACAATCAAAATTTTCAACAATCTCAAGCATTTCAAAACCTTCTTTTGCCTTCCTACAGAATCAAAACTTCCATCACTAAGTCAGGGCCTTTAAAGAATAATCTGAAAACAGTATACACAATATTTCAAGAGAGCACAGCGGATATATAGTTGAAAATGGCAACATAGACATTTTAAATATTAAAATAATCTTCCTACTTTCTATATGAGGCCTCTGGACACAAAGAGATTGTGCATTTTGCATGGCTTTCTAGCCCCATATTTGTAAGTGGAGAGGCAAATTTTCAGAAGGATTTCTTATTTAGCTAACAGAAAAAGAAATCATATTGTAAATGCAGCGCTGTTGCTGCCCAGATTCTCTCACTCATATCATGATGAGTATCAAACTTCTTGTCCTTGCCTACAAGGTTCATGTTTATACGCACTGTCATTGTTGGTGACTGATCTATGTTGGCTGGTTTTAAAATAAGTCACTTGGGAAGATTGATAAAAAAGTACAGAGCTCTGATTTGTTGTGGATACACTGTTTCAGTTCATGCAGGAATGCGTCATCTTTGCTCACAGCCAGTGAAAAATATTTTAACTCAACAGAAAGCCTGGAATTGCATGATATTGTGATGAGGATTTTCACCATCTCCACAAAAATTTCAATCGTTATGCCCAAACCCAGCAGGAGGAACACAACTTCAGCAAATCTTCCATCCCCGCTCTCAGTGGAAATTCACAGGTAAATCCTGCGTCCATCTCTGGAGAACATCTTGAGGGACAGGCCAGATGAGGAGAGAGCAGGTAAAAACTAAGGTGCAGTGCATGGCGTGCGGTTCCCCCGTGCCCTGTGTGCAGTGCAGGAGAGAGGAGCCCAGTGCAGCTGCACGCAGAACACTCCAAGGACGGAGCAGAAGTCATTCCAGCAATCCGCCTCCTCCACGCCTTACCCACCCCAAGGCCGGGCTGCTGCAACCTGGGAAATGCCTCTGCTGGCCAGAGGTGGAACGTTATTGCCAGCGTATCCAGAGGAAGCACCTCAGCTTGAAGCTGCAAAGGATTCTTCCTTGCCTTGGCTATTTGCTGCAAAAGACAGCGGTACCAGGCAGCTGGCTGCTGGCAGGGAGCTGTGTCACCAGTCTCCCTCTCCTCAGAGGGAAAGAAGAAGAAATGACTTCACATCGGACTATTACGGGCACTCATACTTTTGTCAAAAGCAGAAACACACAGAGATTTTACAAAACACTGTCTAGACACTGGAGCACACTGACTAAAAGAAATCATTTGAGTACAAGCATAATAAGGCAGGGTAAAAAAATCTACCACCTTTTACAGCTAACAACACTTGGAAAATGAGTCTGCTGTGTGTGATTTCACTGGCGTCTGAGGGAGACAAAGCTTGTTATGTTCATGTTTTTCATACTTTCAGTCAAACAGATTGCTGAATAATCATGTTTTCTTTATCCTAATGGGTGAGGAAGCTATTATACAGAAGGTGTTTCCATATGTTGCAGTTTAATAAAGGCAATTCTTACTAATAATAGTAGGTTGCCTCCACTCAGCTATCTGACAAAAAGCCCTCCTGTTTAGAGGAAAAAGCAGATCCTGTGCCTAGAAGAGACTCCTAGGGCTGCACATTGCAATGGCTACTGGAAAGTACTGTAGGCAGATGAATCCCAGCTCTTCTCCAACTGAGTCTGAATCAATGGCATTCACTAAAACGTTCAGGGCACTAGGACCAAGCACTTCATGTCATCAACCTCTCTTCATGTCCAATCTTTGCTTGCTGGTGAAGGACAGTGGACAAGACCTGGATCCATCATTACAGAAAATCATCAGCAAGTCCTTCAAGAGGTCAGGGTGCTTTCTTCTTTGAAGAAGCATCTGGCTCACTATCTTAGGAGCTCAAAATTCTAAATGAAAGGTAGCTCAAAATTCTTCATGGAGTATGGCTAGTTTTAGGCTGAGATCACAGATGCTCTTTCAAACTGAAACAATAAAATGCATGAGGGAAAATCATTTTGGGGGCATCACCCAGAAGTATGAAATGTCACATCCTTTTCTTTCTAACCACAAAGCTGGGTGCATGTCCACAATTGGATCTCATCTGTAAAAAAACTCACATCTGTACTATACTGTTAGAGCTACCTAGTAAAGAGAGAGAGAAAAAAAAGTCTTGAAGCTCATCTCATTTTGCTATGATGTGTTCAGTGTCTGACCACATCTTTAAAAGCCATATGGAATCCAAACCTATTGAAGGACTTGTCTCAGATGATTAATATATGCCAAGTAGGTTCACACAGCAGTGCTACACACTGGTTTTCTCTGGATTTCAAAGCAGGGCAGAGATTGTTCACCTGTAAGTACCTGAGTAGAAAAAAAGACCTGCCTCTGTTGCCATTTCCACCTTCAGGGAGACTGACAGTTTCCTACAAATAGTTTCAAAAGGCACATCATCTCTCCATGGTAAGTATCCATCTGTAGCCTTACATTTATGAATTCAAAGCATTCTGCAAGACCTCTTTTTATCCAAACATATAAAAATGTAGAAACTATTTTGTGGAGAGACATTACTAACAGGAAATAATCTATTTCTTCATGTTTTCTGGGAATGGTGTTCTGCTGGTTTTCACTATTCAGAATAGGCTTTAAGAAATGCAAAAAATACCCAAAGAAATAGGAGGATGCTTTCAAATATAGAGACAATGGGACCAGTTCCTACACATGCAACTAGTCCAGCTGAATGTTGACTGTCACACATAATACTTTCCAGGATTTGAAACAAATCTAATATGACCAACATTTTCAAAATTGGCCATTAATTATGGGCATTTCTTAATTTAGTCTAAGTTTCAGAACTGCTGAACAATACCTTGTCCTTGTGGACATTCAGTTTAGAAAATCAAATCCAAGGTGACTCAGGCAAATTCTGAAAAATATGAGCACTCCAAGTTTGCAGTTCTGCTTGAAAATGCAAGGCTAAATCCCACTTTAAAGACACTGCAATAGTTTTGAAAGCTGCATATTTTTGTTCAGCCACTAGAAGGCCTAAACAAATATGATGGGTGGACTCTGCATCTATTCAGTGGGACCAGTGCAAACAGCCCCTCCCTGACCAGCCAACACTGATGTCTGGGAATGGAGGGAATCCGGGATAGGCCTGTACAGTGAACCACAAGTAGCCCTTGCAGAGATGAGGGAAAACAAGGGCTGCTGTTGGATCCTGCCCAGAACACAGAACCCAGCCACAGTCTGTCCACACAATGTTTCTGTCTCAGAGACGTGGGAAGTCCTGTTATGTCTGCATTCACAATTAGACATGATTTTGACATTATTATGGTGCTGATGCTGTTATATCTTCAGTGTATGATGGGTCCTGGCTCTGTTCGGGCCTGCCTATGGTTCATGAGAGACTTTGTCTTTGCAATGATCGGAGAACAAGGTGTTCTGGAAGCTCTTTTCAGCTGGGATCTGGTGAACTTCTTACGGATTTTTCTGTAGGGAGGGAAGGAGGAAAGGAGGGAAGGAAGAGAGAGACAACAGAAGAGATAAATCTCAGCCTTTAACAGAAGACTGCACAAGAGCCAATAACAAATATAACAAATACTCTTACCAGAGCAGGAAGGCTAGTTCATGGAAAAGAGACTTCAGTCAACAAGAGTCAGCCCTGTCCACCAACTGATGATTCAGAGTTGTCTGATAATGATTCATTGAAAAGTGAATTGGTGTTAGATAATACTTGAATAATAGTATTTAATTACATGAAATCTTGGGCCAGAATGCCCAGGTGGTGAATTCTCTCTCACATGTGATAGCCATACTGGAATGAAGGACCAGAGAAGACAGGACCCAATGAATGTTAGCACCCAATGAATGTGCTACCTCTGTATAAGTGGGAGCAATTGTTGTTATTTAGGCTGTACCACTTCCGCAGATAACAAGCGACCCAGAGCTCTGGGCACTTTTACTAGGGCCCTTCAGGTGCAGTAAATTCACTTTCATTTTTGACTTTCTGCTGATAAATGAAGCATATTAACTCCAGTTGGCCGTGTTGTTTGTATTGAAATCCTAAATATCCAAGGATAGTTAATTTTGAAGCATAAATCCTCGCTATGTTTCAACTGCTCTGTCTCTTTACTATTATAATCAGTGACCACAATGCTGAGGGTACCCAGGGGATGGTATCAGAAAACACAGAAAAGACAGACCCGAACATTAGATGCTGCTGGAAAACGACCTATTTTCTGAATTTACTCAAGAATCTCAGCCTTCATTTAGGTAGTTTTATAAATTACAGGGATTTGGGGATTATGCAAATGAACTAAAGCAAATTGGGGCTTCTAATACCTAATGAGATCAGGCTTTCTAATTCAGACTTTTGACTTGAAAATGTGACCTACAAACTACGGGGTGATGAGGTGCCTACCTGCATCAAGGCTCTGAGGTGGTAACTCAAGGAGTGTTTTTTCCCTTTCATCTAAGTGGGCTGTTACCTCTGAAACTGAAAAATGGTGGCACGTGACATCGAAAATACATGATCAGCTGTAAATAAATTCTATTGAATTCTAAAATAACAATTTGCGTATTAAATTTCAAACACTATTTTGTTACCAGTTAGTTACAGGTTGAGGGTTCCCCAGGGTTGTAAGCTTCCACATTAACTAGCTGTGCCACAGAAGAGAACATAAGGGGAAAAAAACACCCCAACACACAAAAAGCAGAAGAATATACTCTGCTATTAGACGTTAAAGGGAGCCTGAAAAATACATTAACCAAAATGTATTTTAAAGGTTCAGAGATGTATTCCCTTTTGAAAGAAGGATGTCTTCATGGCCTGGAATACTAAATTAGAGTTTAGCACCATTCAGCAATAAGCACAACAGTAGAAAAGAAAAGGAATCACCAGAAAGTTAGGTTTCAGCTTTTCACACAATCCCGCTGAGAAAAAAGACCTTACTGTGTGAGCATTCACTTTATATGGTCATCTTAAATAAGGCCAAAAAAGATATTAAATTGATTGCAAAGATATTGCATAGCTTCCAGAAGAGTAAAACCACAGAAATGTAATCTCAGACTGGCAGAAATGTGTCTACCTAAAATAATGAGACAGCCAGGTTTGTAAACTCATGTGAACAGAAAATAGCCATTACCCACATCGATTACTAATGGGGATCATCTCAGCAAAACCTTACAAACCTTACAGAACAAGATCCTTTTTGATATATTTGTTTGCAAAACTTTGTATTTATTTACAGAAGGAATGTGGTCATTAATTATTTGAGAAGCCCAAGGTTAAAAAATAATATCAGATAATCATTTACCCTTCTGAATTTTTAATAAGGCAACTTTATAAACTGCCAAGATGTTCCTGCTTATGAAAGTAATTTGCAGCTGACACTACATGTAAGGACAGTAAAGGATTTGAGATTACAATGAGTCATTATTTTATATGGACAGGAAAGTAAAAGATACATTAATTCCCATTAAACACTGGTTCAAGACCAGCACAAAGAAAGGCAGAACAAAAACGTTGTCACATTACTATATCAAGCAAGCCACAAACTGAGTCAACTCCTCACTGAGTATAAATAAAACTAGCTCTATATACTCTGTCAAAAAAACCTAATCTGGTATGGACTCCTAAAAGGCAATCCAGCACTTCTGTTTAAACAGAATTGTGAAAATGCTTCCAGAAATTAGCTTTCTGGGATATAGCCTTTCAGAAATAAAACTGGAAGAATGGAAATTTCCACTGACTACATTACATGTTATATTTAAACAATCATTTCTCCAAAAGCCAAAACTGTTCTTTTCACTGCAAAAAGTATAGAAGGTGGAGGCACTGGATTCTTTGCACTGAAGAATTAAGCATCTAAATGCCGTCTAGCTTTTTGAGAGGCATTCGTCAGGTTTTATAACTCGTCAGAGTCTTTTTAACACTTAAACATGCAGGTTGCAATAATAGCTGACAAAAGACAGGACATTCAAAGATAAAGAAGTTGTCACCCTTTCACTCACAGCACTTTGCCCTCCCCCAAAGATACACTGAACTAAGGGCAGAGTCATTTTTAATGCTCAATTTCCTGTCCGTCTTTCAGTTAATACCAACCATATGTTTTAATTACATAAAGCTTTTATCTGGCAATGGCAATAACTGGCTTTAATATCTGTATCATTGGTAACATCCTTTGCAGTTGTTAGGACAGATTAATTGCCATTTTCCCTGTTTTTTTCCCTTTGACTTTTGTACTAGTTCTTGAAGCGTGATGCATTACAGACTTGAAATGCAAATTCAAAAGTATTTTAAAGCCTTTGCTTTGTATTTCTAGCCTTCTTGAGGCCAGAGGTATGAGAATGAACTACATATTTAACAGGGTATCAGTATATAAAGCCCACTGTGCTCATTTTTAAGTCAAATGTGATGCACTGGTGTAATGTAGGAATAATATACATTCTTTATGTCTGCATGACATTTCAATTAGTTCAATTAATTAACTGCAGATTAAGGAACATAAGACCCTTGGCACCTAGTCAGGGAAATATGGAAATGTACATAAGTCTTACTAAAGGTCTAAATGAAGGCCTAATGTCTCTGTTCAAGTTTCATACACAGTCTGGAATCTCACAGGTAGAAATAATAGTTAGGCTGTACAGGGCATTTACGCCATGCTTAAATTTAATCAGGTGAGTCATTATAATTAACCAACCCTTCCTCAGGATCCAAATGTGTTCCATGTAACTCACCATCTGCTGAAGTGAAGCACAATCCTATATCATCTATTATGTCCAAATTTCTCAGGAATAGGATAACCAGGAGCAAAATTTCACATTTGCAAAAGTTGACTCAAAGTTCCCTTCCCTAATTCTGCCACACACTAAAACAGAGTCAATTCTTAAACTTGAACAGAATAAAGACAGGCCTCCAACTGGTGTTAGTCAGGAATGTGTTTTCAAGCCTTTTCTAGTAGGACTGGAAGGCATTGCCTGCTTTAAGTTTGTTGATATAGGGTGTGAATGTGCTATAACTAAACTGTTGTGCATCTGTCTTGCCTCCTCTGCATTGGACTCAGAGTTGTGATGACTACACGGACTTTGGTCTTGTCAGCTGTACCAACAGTACTTAAGAAGCTATATTAAATAAATACAAGTTATGGAAGAAGTTTCTACAGTGAAAGAAATCATTGCATGCAGAAGCCCGCTGATATTTCAGCAGAGGACAAAGCTGGTTTTGAAAGAAACATTTTCCTAGGAAGTGGAATTGCCCTCAACACACATGCACTTGTGAGATGTCCATAACTCTTCTTAAATACCAAGGTCCAGAATTGCTTTTGGTGCTCTGTTTCCACTAAAAATACGCTAATGACCTAATACAAACCTGGCTACAGAGTTTAAAGCTCAAGGACACAGTTTTGTTTTACTCACTCTCCCTAAATTAGTTTGATATTTTTGCCCGAGTCTTTCTTAGTCTGATGCCATTTGAGCAACATCCTCATAGGTAAGAACTGGTGCTGTGGAAATGTATTGTTATCCGATTGCTGGTAGCACAAGGAGCACCCCCAGGTCAGCAGCAGGCATAAGAAAACTGATTTCCTGCACAATGATAGTTGAAATTCCATATAATCTCTCCACTGGAGTGAAGTATGGGGTGAAGCCATGACTTTCCAAGTGTAAACAGCAACATAAATGTGCTCGATGCATAAATACTGCCAACACTGGCAGAATTTTGTGTTCTGGCACAAATTGTGCGTGAAACTTGCCATCAATCTTACCACAGAGCCATTCAGAAAGAAAACAGGGCTAAAAAATAAGAAAAAAAAGTATTCTAGATAAATGGTTGTTGAAGTTGCTGCAGCTCCAGGGCAATATAAATTTTGTGCACTGTAATTTTCAGTGCAAATTCAAGGCCACTTAAAAAACAACTTAGAAAAACGACTATTTAAAAGAATCACCATGATTTCTTGGCGGTTATTAGATGAAATAATCACTTATTTCTCTGAGGGCTTCTTTTACCCAGAGGTAACTTTAACTATTCAGTGGATTAAATTACAGGAGGGGGTACCATCTTAGAAAGCTGATAGGCTTTTAAACATAGTGAAAGGCCAAAATGAGTGCAGTGCTGCTTGCTGAAAGAGAATTTAACTAGGATGAAGCTGTAGGCACAGAATCTTAGAAACCTGATCTCTTACTGACTGAAGGACTCACAGCACTTCCCACATTTCTACCTGTGTGCAAATGAGAAGTATTTTATTTAACTCTTTGGCTTGCTGCTTTAAGACCTTTTTTTTCCCCCTCAACACTCTCAGGATAAAGTTTTCCCATATTGCATTAAAATTTTAATCTAACCTCAGCATGACAGAAACTAGTTAAAAATAGTTTTGGAAGGCAGAAGTGGGTTGACACTGATACACCTTTTAAAAAGAAGGGCCTTAGGAAATGTTAATTTATAAAAACAAAATGGAAGACTTTAACAAGCATGGGACTATTGGAAAGCTGTTGCCATGAGCCACACAGTTGCATTATAAAACCCATACAGATGGCAGATAGAGTGATATAACCTTTATGAGATTAAAGAGGTGCTGCTGTAGACAAGCCAACATTATTTAAGTGTTTTAAGAGCTTATCTTATTTTTCTCCTCCTAGCAAGGAAATGTGTTCCTTTGCTAGTGTTTATCTTCCATTATTTTATCAATATTTACAGAGCAAGTCTGTTCTCTATGAACAATAACTTTTAGACACACCAATTACAAATTACAGTGTCAGATCTTCCCAAGCAGCTTAAGATAACTCATTTTTTCAAGTACTTCATCACCTTGAGAGCTTCTCTGTTTTCTGTTTTAAAGCAACAGCTTATAGCTACTATGTATATATAGAAGGCCATTAATAATGGGGTTAAAGCATTTTCTTTATTGGGAGGAGAAATCCAGGTCAAGGGTTTAAAGCACAGACTTCTATGACTGTGTCATGCCTGACCTACTGTATGGCTCAAGCCATCTCCATCTCTTTCTACCTGCTGATTTAAAGCAAAATCACCTTGGAGCAGAAACCATCTCTTTATGTGCATTTCTAGAGTGCCTAGAACAAGTTGATCTACTATTGAAATATCTTCTGTTGAAATTATTTCTATCCACTTTAACTGCAAACAACCGTCATGGCTTTTGGAATAATCACCTGGTTCAATAGACTTTTCCATATTTTCATTTCCCCTGAAAATATTTCATTAAGATTCTAAAGTGGTTTAGGAGAGAAGGAATTAAAGAAACATAGAGTCCTACTCTCAGCACCACTATTCATTTTTCAGTTGAATGCTGGAACTGAAAAAAAACTTTTAACCCCAAAAGAGATGTTGTCATACACTGGTCATCACATGATGAATACATCTAGATCCCAACAATCAGCAGTGAGATTATCCTCACAGTTCATCTGAGGTATTTACCACCAAGAGGCTCAGGTTACCTACTGCTGAGACAACAAAGGTTACACACACATCAGTTTGGGTGCAAGGCTGACTTCTCACAGAAGCCAGCAGCACAGAGGCCCTACCAGGGGTGGGAAGAGTTAAAAAACCTTGATCTAGTTGGTAGGAATGATGGACACCTCAGACTGAAGCTGGACTTGCCCTATGTTTTGGGTGGGACCACACCTCACACACAGCAGTGATGACGGCAGAGCCATGCACAGAGCCTTGCATGACTCCTCAAACAGTCCTTCCCTCAAGGAAGGGAGAAAAGCCTGTCTTTGAATTCAGGGCATTTCACCAGTATCCAACCTTGTAGACTGGAATAGCACTACTAAATCCTAGCAAAGGAAGCTTGATGGAATGGGTGAAAAAGTAAATTATTCATACTCCTTGAAACAAAGCAATGGCTCAGGTTTCAACAGACTTGTAACCTGAGCTACAGGACAGCTGCTCTGCACTTGATCTGAAATTCATTAGCCTCCCCTTAGTTACCTTACCCTGCACAGGCTGCAAGGCAGGAAGTCTGCTTTATCCAATTAAGGGTTGCTTAACCTCTTCTCCCTGGGAAGGAACACACAAGATCACTGCAGATGTGTCAATACACCAGCACTCTGGGAATCCAGGGAGCCAGAAAGGTTTCCAGAGCTCACAGGCACAAACACCAGCAGATTTCAAAGCCACTCCTTTATTTTTCCTAACTATATCAGCAGGGTGAGGATGAATTCCTACTCTACCAAGAGGAATTTTCAAAACCATCTATTTATTCTGCAGCAGGATGGCCATTCTGTATATTGATTAAACATCACCTGCTATGAGATGAAAAAATTTACCCACATGGCAGCATATAACTTTTCCTGAGACAAGCAAGAAACTGAAGAGAAGGTGCATCAGAGTGAGCTGGCTAACAGTGGAGCACAATGTTGCGTTCAACTACCCCCAAACACTTTGCATATTAATTCACAATTCTAGCATTATCCCAGACTCTAAGATGATAAAAGGGTACAGGAGATACAGCTTCTGCTTCTGGCCTTTGGCTACAGGCATTAAGCCATTTCCCTGGCAACATTAAATACTGCATTGAAAACTTTCAAAAATATTGTGTCAACTAAATATGCTTATTTAAGATATCAGAAAACTCGCATTTTTTTATATTATATGTTATAATTATATTTTTTTCATAGGGCAAAAAAAGAGACACTATACATCTACAATGTTATTAGTATACTTCTGTCTTTCTTTTCTTACCTTGCTGGATTCTTTCAGGCTATGCTTCAATGGAAGGTTTTGGCCTGAACACTGTGCTATACAATATTACAGCTTGTAATATTACCTGAGGCTCAAAAAGATTGACAATACGCTTCCTTTTTATCAATTATGCATATATTTTTCCTGGGATAACATATGTACCGATAGGGTATATTTGGAGGAGGTTCTTGGCATCCTGGGTACTTGCTATTAAGCAAGGGCTGAAAAATAAAAATTATTCAGTCTTACCAGAAACAGTATTTTGGAGAGCAAAAGTTCCCTCACAAGCCCATCCCCTGGGGCTCTGCTTCACACCATCAATCTCTTATATAATCAGCATTTCTCTACATGCAGAAGCTCCAGTGCAGAATATGGATTAGAAACCTGTAGTGTGGCGTCAACAGAGGAAAGCTTTGCCACAGAATTATTTGATAATAATTTCTAAGGTCATTTTCATGTCAAAGATTGATATTTTTTTTATTATTTTTTTTAAATATTTATGTGACCAAAGGTCTATTGAAGTTCATTTTCTGCCACTCATTCTGCTCTCCACATTTTTGGCCAGCACTTTGCACATCAGTATCACATAGTTCCTGTTGGACTGGCTAATTAAAAACTGCACAGCATCCTACAGAGTAGGTGCACACCAATATTACTCACGCTTACAGACAAAATGGTGGAGCTAGAGAAAGGCTGAATTAAATTACTTCTCTGGTGTCTCACATCAAGCAAGAGGCAACCTCGGAATTTTAAATTTTGGACCTGTGTTTTCTCCACAAGAAAAACACTTCAATAGTATTTTGTCAAGTAAATGTTTTAGCCTCTACCCATAGCACAAGTTACAAAAACAGCCAGTCAAGCCTCCTTAGATGTTTGACAAGAACTGTTAGCTATCTCTGTGATTGACTTTCACAGTCACAGTCAATATGTTCTCCGTGGTATTTTATATTTAAAATGCCTATGTAGTTACTTATGCAAGCTTTTTCACAAAAAGAGACCAACTAACACTTGTTTTTCCACAGCCTTACCTACATCTTTGCCAGAGGGTCATGAGTTTAAAAAAACCCCAGATTATCAGGGAAAGTATTAAGAACGAATGATTAAATATACATACTGAAATATGGACTAATTCAGAATTAAAATCCTCTATCTGTAATTTGAAATGAAAAATCTGATAAAGGACAACTTAGAAATTAAATTTAGTGGGCAGTTCTTTGTGAATTTTAAGACTGTGAGGATCGCTGACAGCATATTTTTGAACATATTCACCACGGTACAATTTTATAATCTTTTTTGCTATTTAACTTTAGCAACAGTGTGTTCATCACAGGACTTACAGCGTTGCCCTGCCTACATGCACATTATTGCTGTGTATTTCTCTGCCTTCAGATGAAATAATTCTTAACTCTGTGTCCAGCTTCTACGAATTACTATTGCTCACAAAGCACAGAAATCATAAAAAGTGGACAATATCTCTGAACAGTGATATTGCACAGTATTTGAGGATTACAATCATCAATATCTAAGATCTAATGTGAGAAACTACCGTGGTTTATGCACAGGAATGGTGAGAGTGGACTAATTTTAGCCCTAAGCTGATGTTACTCTAGCCTTGCTATAGGTAATAATTGTATAATTAATGCTGTCTCTGTCTTTTCTTTGATACTTTAATATGTTGGCCTGACAGGTTTGCATTTTTATTTTGCTTTGTATGTTTCCCAAGGCTTTGACAGAAAAATTGGCTTCCCATACAAAGATGCTTATTTATAGAAAAATTTCTTCTTGTTCAAAACCAAATTGGTTTTAACTCCCACAATAGAAGATGGCCAAATATTACAAGATGACACATTCCCACCGGGTATGTGGATTTAGGAAGAAGCTAAGCAGCAAGCTAACAAAAAGCTAAGCCCTAAGACTTTCAGTTAAAACGTTCGATAAAGAGGATTGGGTTCAGCTACACCAAATCCTCTGTGCAAACACAAAAGGCAGCTTCTGAAAAAAACCCTTTTGAAATGGCCCACCATACTGCAGGAAACTCAAAATTTGTCAAGAGCCATAAGAAAACAGGTTAAAAGAACTGCATGGCATCCCAGTCTAACATCAGACATAGAGGGTGTATTGGGGACTACGTGATGTACTCCAGCTGATGGAGTGAGCTCAGGAATGGATTCAAGGGCTTTGCTGAATTGGGTCTGGAAGGTCCAGCAAAGAAAACGAGGATTTTGGAAAAGTCAAGTCCGTATTCAGGAACTTCTTCACCAACATCTATGTTCAAGGCAATCCTTAATGTGTTTACCATCCCTGTATTTCATATAAGTTGTTGAGCTTTTCTTTCTCTCCCAAGTTTCCCAAGACAACAAAATTTTACACAAAAACGCATTTCAGAAATGGTATTTCTCTTCCCAAATATAAAATTTTCTGGATATTTCTGCACCTACTGTCCGAATGTGAGAAGACATCAGCCAACAGCAGTGGAGAGGATTGCAAGTGGCTGAGTGAGCCTTCTAAGCACGCCTTCGTTTTTTAGCTGAGTCATGTGAATTAACAGCATTCAAGCTCTGACCTAAGATACAATTACAAAGCAAACTTTGGTATCTAAGCCCCCCTGGAGAGGCAGCATATCTGAATATCTGCTCACAACAGGACAGGATCATTTCACAAGAGCCAAAGGTGTGACTTTTCAGGCAGCAGTAACTAGGTCATTTACAGCCATCTGTTCCTAGCCTCAGCCTCCCTGCGGTCATCACCAAAGCTGTGTGCTAACTAATTTTCACCTGCTAATCAGTGCAGACAGCTCTGAAATGAACAAATCATCCACTTTCAGTCAACAGCTTCTGGACTCTTGTGGGTGGCATTTCCATGAGGCTTTATTACCAGTAAAGGTAGAGAGTTTTCTCTGAAAGAGGATCCCCTCTATGGCTTCTGACCTGCTCCGTGTGGAGCAGTGCTCTGGAAGAAGGAGAAGGCTTCATCTGATTCTTCATGCAAAGAACAGGAGTTACCTGCTCTTTGCCTCCAAGTCTCCAAGCCAGCACTTAGGCACCTTCTTCACTTTGTGTTTGAGGAGTTAGGTATATAAATGCTTGCAAGTACAGACTTAAAAGACCTGCTTGGCATATCATGGGAGGTCTGTGAGGAAGCTGGGAACTGAATCACGGTTTTCCAAGTCCCAGGCAAGCGCTCCAAACACTGCAACATCCTTCCACTACCGTGTGGCCTTAAACAGGGCAAGTAGCTTACTGCAGTGCCACTGAAACTGTGAGAGGATTAATCCACAGCACCAAACCAGCATGACTGTATTTCATTTGTTCTGAAGACTGATAAAGCAAACCCCAAAACAGTATGTGTTTTTCAAACCTCCCAGTTCTAGTGGCACAACTTACACTGAGCTCTGAGGGGGTTTTGTGAATGTTTTCCTTGTATATAGCTATGATTCCTTAAATTAAAAGTATTCACATTCTTCAAATGAGTTGTCTTAGTTCCATGGAATGAACCTGCTTTTAAAACAAACATTTGCATTATCACAATAGAGTTGCTTTGATTTAGTCAGTACTATAAATGGTCCAACAGGAAAAATTAATGTAGGCAAATATTAAAAGAAAATGTCTTTAGACCCACAGAAGCTGTTTCCTGAGATATGAATGGTAAGAGACGGTGATCTAGTTTCTATACTGCTGCTTGTGATTCTGTATCACAGTACCTCAGCTGGGGCTCAGAAAAGTATGATTTATAAGATGTGAACAGTGCACAGCATTCATGAAAAGACCACATGAAATAAGATCAAAATAACATCTCACAGGAACTATTATGCTCTCTCATGAGCATATAACAGCTTTGAATGGAAGTTAACTAAGTAGGATGTCTCCTAAACTGTAGCAAGGACAGTTCCTCCCTGAATTCCTCACACACAGTATTGTCACGGTGACTGGAGAGAGCTGTCAGTTCACCTGGACTCAGATGTGGCCAATCAATAAGATATTTGCAATCCTATCAGTGGGGATTAAACAGATTTCTAAGGGATATATTCTGTAATCCCTGCTTTTCAAGAGGTATGACAACTATATAATACAACAGAAGTAAAGGAACCAGAAAATTACATCCTTAGAGGCTGATAGGTTTTTTGTTAGAGAGCTGGTGCATCACATTCTCAGGCTTGTGGCTGATGCTCCAAGAGTGCAGCCAGGCATCTTCTTGCAGCTGGTTGCACGACTGGGGTCTAAAGGCCATGGTTCCATGCTGGTAAGAAATGAAATTACACTATGCCCAGGATCCAAGTGTGGTGTAGTTCAAAACCAGGGTCCCAATTCAAATCAGAGTGCCTCATCTCTATGAAAAGGAGAGGTCAAAAATACCTTTTCTTATTTTGGCATACCAGTATTTTTTGCACAGTTGGGGCCAACCGGAAAAGAAAGAGTAAACATACCCACGGACATTTGTGTGATAGGAACTGCACGTGCACAGAGGAGGAAGGAGCAGAGCAGTTAGCACTGGAACTCTGGCTCAGATGCAGACCTGCAGCTCTGCACTGTGTATCGGACCCCAGGCACCGAAGCCTTACTCCTCCAGTTTTCCCTTTTCTCCTGGCAGCGTGCTGCAGCTCAAGCAGTGTGCATGACCCTGCCTAAGCCTAGATTAAAACACAGCTGGGGCAGAGAGGGGGCAGGGGCAGGGCACCCACAGCTCTTAACTCGGGCTTTGGTCCTGGCAGCTTTTCAGTTTGTGTTCCAAGGTAGGGCTTGGGGTTTCCAGGGATAAAGCTGCACCGCAGGGAGGGCCAGCAGCACGTGCAGGAGCACCAAGGGCGGTGAGCACTAGCAGGGCTCTCCCCCTCTTCTGCAAGAGAAGCAGACCACTGACAGCACAACAAGGCTCAACATTCTGCAGAAGCTGGTTGTCAGCCTCACATTCCCTTCTTTCTCGACATGCAGCTTTGGATTTTAAGCTTTTTGTGTGTGCTATGAGACATGCATAAATAAAAATGAGTGGTACCAGGTAGTTATCACAGCAACTGTGATATCCTTACGTAGCACCTCAACAAATCAAGGGAAGATTTTTCCTTTTGGAGACAGAACATAAAGTGAGGGATAAGAAAATCGCCTATATAATGCTGCCACAGGGATGCCTCTCAAATCATTTTATCAGCAAAAAAAGGAAGCCATGTCTGCTGGTAACAGCTAAAGATCACGTTCTAATTTTAGCAGTTGCAGTTAACTCATTCCCAATGGAGTTGCACTTACCGTGAGAAGGTTTCTAACTGCTTCAGCACTGAAAGGAAACAAGCATTGAGTCATTCAACTGCAGATCTATATGCAAATATGCTTTTTGGCCCATGAAGGGAAAGCACATAGAATCCGCTGCTATAACACAGTCAGCCAAACATTTCCACACATTTCTTATAATGCAAATGCTGAAAAAAAGAAAAATTCATTTACCAACCAGTGTTTTAGCTGCCCCTACACAAGTCTGAGCATTGGCATGCACATGCACTCTGTTAGGCACAGAGTGTGTGTATAGAAAATAGAGGCACACTGCATACCTAGAATTGGTAAGAAAAGTTTTAATCAACAGATGTATTCCCCTTGACATCGAATGGCTCGCCAGTAATACTATTACTTTTACTCAAAGATTATGTTCATATCTTATATAACTCAAGATATATTAAACCGATATATTACATTTTACTAAGGTTCTGAAGATCATAATATGAACTGCTCAAGGTTTTTGATGATTAACTCCCAGAACAGCAGTTCTGTATAAAGAATTTAGTTCCTTGCCATATGGTAATTTTCTCTGTTGACCTCCTTTTGGGCCTACAATAGAATCCACATCACCCAAAAAACTTCCCTATAGCAAAGCTGATTTAGTACAAAGAAATTAATAAAATACTTCTATAGTTATACTTCTGGCTTATCCTAAAGCATGCACGTGGTGCTAAGAGAATCCTAGCAATGAATATCTAAGGATATTTTAAAAAAAGTAAGGACACTCTTTTGGTGAGCAGTGATAAAGGTGAGCCTCTTTAAAGAGTGATTTTTTCAACAAATTGTGTAAACAGATTTACACTTTAGAATAAATTCTTGAACAAGTTATTTCACAGTAGGGAACGAGAATTTCTTTTTAATTCAAAAAGGATATGAATAAAGAAAAACACAAAAATATTAAATCCAGTAAAGGTCAACATGAAATTATGATGTAATGTCAAAAAGTAAGTGTTCTCGAACTGCCATGTGTTTTCCTCCCTAGATGAATCCCTGCTGTGAGCCTGTGACTGAACAGAGGCAGGGGAATCCCAAGGGAGCTGGTCTCACACAGGCATCAAGGGAGGCTTTGGAATGGGGAGTGCAGCTTGTCACTGGAGATGAAACAGCAGAACTGGGGACCACTGTATTCACTGCCAAAATTCGCTGAGCATGCTGACAGTATGCAGAAGGACATCCACACAGACACATAGCAAAATTCATGAGGGGGGTCCCTTCAAGGCAGTAATGTGCAGACAGATGGAAAAACTCTGTCTGTTCCCCAAAGTGGCCGTGGGCTGTAAGGACTGGGGCTCAGCACCGCAGTGCCGAGCAGCCCAGCTCTGCAGAGGCAGTCGGGCTGGGAGAGAGGGAAACACCAACGGGAGCTCTGCTGCCATTTCTCCCCAGATGTGCAGGTACTGATAAACAACGGGGGAGGAAATGGCTTTCACATAGCTACAACTTAAAACAAAAACAAAGCTGAAATGTATGAGGACGTGTATTACGACTGATATAAAATCCGTTCCTGTGCTACTCAGAAGGGCAGATTAGCATCTAGAAATATGTTCAACTTTGGATGTAAACTCCAGTCCTTGTGTTTCCATGACACACAAGCTCACACTAATTTTTAAGAATAGCTGCAGGCATTGTTGAACTGTGGCCTGAGTGTAGAGAGAAGGGCACTGCCCTAAAATTCTAGGGTAACTCCAAGGGTTACCCTGGAAAGCTTATATGATATATAATTCCTACAGTTATTTTCATTCCTCTTAGTATTTCACATCCATTGTTACAAATATGTCCAATATGTAAGCAATTAGATACAGAAGAGTTAACTTTACAGAAATAATACTGCTGCTTAAGTTCAGAGAGGAAAGGGTGATTATTAAAAATTAATATTTCTAAATTTTCTTCTAAAATGCAGTAATAAATATATATATTCACCTATCTATTGATGAAAAATAATATTGAGAATGCTCATGAGCATCTTTGGTTTGATTAGCATGAAATAGACTAGTATGTCATTTAGTCTAGGAGTAACATTATTACTCTTTTTTTCTCTGTAACTATCAACAATCAATTTTAGTATAGGCTTTTTAAGCTAAATTTCTGTGAAAATTTACCCTCTAGGCTCCCTGCTTGGTGTTTGATAGAAATGTGCATCTTAAACATGAATTCACTAGACAAAAAAAATATTTTAGGACAGAGAAATGAAAATTGTTGTCGACTGTTACAAACAAAACATGATGCTGAAAAATATTTCCCTTTTTGCAGGCTTCAATTACACTGATTTTTTTTTCCCTTTTGCTATAATTAGCTTGTGTCTCTCATATGTATTTTTAATGAACAAATTCACATGATAAAACAGATTGGGTCCTGATGGAACACAAAAAAAGTTCCCTAAAGAACCAGTTGTGACCTTAAATGGGGTGCTTATTTCTGAGCTGAGTGTTCAGAACATGTTCAGAACCTAATGGCTGCGCCCCGGCAGATCATTCTTATTTGTTGCTTTTTTGTTTGTTTGTTTTTCATTCTGTGTCAGGATTGGGTAAATTGTGTGCTGCTTTTTCAAACACCTCCTCCCTATGCATCCCTTCCCGTTGCAATTATATTGCACTCAGCTTTGTCCTGGCAGTGCTGAGCTGTGTGATCTCTCACAGGACAGGCTGGCTGTCAGGGACTGCTGTCTGCCTCCCTCTGCCCTCAAAGAACAGAGCATTTAATTGTTGTCTTGGACATTAGGGCATTCCTAGCAGCAGAACCAGGCAGTGCTTTCCACTTGGAGCTCCAGAAAGGCTGGAGAGTTTCAGAGCCCAGAGGAGAACGAGCTAGCCCATCTCTAAATAATCTCAGAGTAAAGGTGAAAGGAATCAAAGGGAAAAATCAGAAAGGAGATGGCACACGTGAGGGAAGGGGTCCATGGGGATGGTATGAGGACAGGAAAATACTAAAACAATAAAAAAGGAAAACCCCAGTGAAAGACAAGGAACAGATCTCATGTGAAATAGAGTTTCAAAGGATAAAAAGCATTCCCTGCTGTGCTGCTCCAGCACCTGCCAGAGTGATCAACAGCACATGTTCAGACACCTCCTTGTTTGAGGAGCATCCCTGAGGTCCAACTTCCCTGTGTTCCCCACACCAGGAGGTTTCAAAGGTTACTTTAAACTGTTCATTTTTTGGAGAGGAGCAGCAGACACAGACCCTTGAGGACACAGACCCTCGTTTGGGCCCCACCCTGGCTGCAGAGCCAGAAACAGCTCTGCTTTCTCCCTGGCCTGGGTATGGGGTCTGCAGCCCTGGCAGTGGGGAGGGGGATTTCCTGGGATGAGAACAAGCAGAGCTATCACAGATGGGTGATTTGCAAAGCCAGGACTCATCCCACAACATTTCAACCACCTAAAATTTAAACATCTAGCCCAGATAAGTTGTCTGGGCTGCCTCTGAGATCAGTGGAGAGATCACTGCCCATGTAAGACTCTTCTCATCCTCTGACAGGCACTTCTCCATAGCACTGGGAAAAAAAAAATTGGAAATTCTAAAACTTCAGAAGGTAATTAGTCTCACTTTCAGGATCCAATTTCTAGGGATTAGTCTGATATTACTAAGGTCTTTGTATGAAACAACTCTCAAAATACCATCAATCTCAGTTGGAATCAGAAGCCTAAGACCTCATCAGCCTCTTACTCTCTCTCTGAATTGTTGCATTCCTCAAAAAAACCACAAAAAGTGCCATAATCAATTATGTTGAAATAACCACCAAATTACCATGTGCTAGTGTGTTAACTTTCCTAACTGAATCTGCCACTAATGGGATTAAACATGCACATTTTCCTTGGTTATCTCTATATTTGCATATGTTCTTTCTCTTCGCTCTTTTTATTATTTCCATTTTTCTTCAACTACCAGCTTTGCTAGGCTTGTGAAATAATCACAGAAGTGAGGAACAGTCTGATGCTACTTGCTGTAATTAAGCAAAATATTAAAGGTTTTTAAATAACAGGCCAAATAAGCACAGCTTACAAAAACAGACTGTAACTTCTTGTCTTAGTCTGATTTAGACCAAGGAAGGGCCAGACGGGGGAAGAAAAGCCCAGAACAGAGGAACTTCCAGAAAACTAGTGACTCTTCCATGATAGCAAGCTCTTTTGGGAAAAGCAAAAGCTCATTAAATTTTACCAATTCATCTGTAAATGAAAGGCTGAAGGAGATTATCATCTCAGTTGCTTTTAAAGGAAGTCAGCTTTTAGCCTGGAAAAGATGCTATCCGCTGTATATTTCTCCACTGTACACTATCTTTCAAATTCTGAAAATTTTAGAGGATAAGCTACACTGTAGATGCATTTATATTTTGCTGGATGATCAGAGGTGCCCTAAACTTCATTGTCTATGAACTAAAACAAGTGAAATTTAAAAGTTCTAATCTTTGCCTCAGAGAGGTAGCACTAAGTCTATTAATGAAATGCTGGTAATATTAGTAGACAGAAGACGCAAAGTTTGGCATGTGCCAAACATGGCTCTTTGCTGTAATGCAACCTCAGAAAATAATGCCAAAACCTGTTATTGAAATAGTGGATCAGTAACAAGTATGCAGTGAAGCCTCATTGCCTGCTAAGATTTCATTTTTTCTTACCTGGTCTCTTCTGTAGCTATAAAGAAGCCATCATCTGAAGCATCAAGCCAATTTTGCCTCTGTCTCTTGATCACTGGAATGGTGCTGGTCTTAATGGCACTTGCACTGGTTTGCAAGGCCTTACCATTAGTCATATGGATGTGGGGAGCAGCATGCTGAAATCATAATAAAAGGGAAAGGGGTTTGTCCAAGAATAAGCATAATTCTATTAACAAATTCAGTGGTCAAGGGCAGCCTACACACGTCTCAAAACCCAGCTCATCTGCTTCAATCAGTACCTGGGGGTTAGATAACAACCAGCCTGTGCCCATGGACATGTTTTCTGCATAGGTGCATAGGTTTTAAAGCTCTTTAAAAATGTAATTAACTATTGCTAATGCCATTTAATACAAAAAGATGTTGAGGCATGAGTCAATGCTGTGAACTAAGCAATTCAGAAACAGAAACCCATTGATTTTAGGAGAGAGTTAACATTTTCTGAGCAAAAAAACTAACATCCCAAGCAATGAGAGACAAGACCTATGTTTTCATCCAAGTATGGCATTAAACTATTTCAAAAAATTCATATTTCTCACTTTGCAGGTCCTTACTCTGCCTTACTTTGTTTTTAAATAGAAGTCACTGAATAAGACAAGTGGTTTGGTCCTGCTGCTAACCTGAACGCAAGCAGGAAAATAAAAGTTTATATCACCATACTGGTGCCATGGTTCTTAGGTTTGTTCACTGGTCTTTATCTAGTTAGAGCTATCTGCAATGCCCCTGCATTCATTTCACAGCTGATCACATCAAACTGAAAATGATGCATTGATCTTCCACTAAACCTTTACCTGGAGTCATTGTGCAATGAGAGCAAGTACTCAGATCTAACAAGAGCAGCTGCCTTCTGACAAATGAGGAGAGAGAGAAAATGTTTTCTGTATCATCTATAGGTAATGTTTTGGAAGAGCACGCTATGACAAAAATATTCAGCCTGGAAATCTGAATCTTGTTTCCCCCATAATCGATGAGCAGCAGGACTAACTAACAGCAATTGGATAGAAACAGTTCCAATAAAAGACATCACACAAAGATGGAAATTTGCTTACTTTATCTCACATGGATTCAACATCATGTTTTCTTAGGAAGAAGTACCATTTTCTTGGTGAAATGATACCAGTATTCCACATTACTGATAGCATTTTTGTAAAATTCCTACAATGCACCCAGTGCTGCACATTTGTGGGAGTGCAGGGGGCCAACATCACAGTCACTGAGTAAGGAAGAGGCTGGTAGCACCCACAAAGACCGGCAGAACAGAGCCCAGAACTGATCTCTTAAATCATGTCATAAAAACATAGAAGCCAGAAAAGATAAACAAGGACATAATTTGTTCTGAACAATTCTTACACCCACATTCAAAGCATTATATTCGCATTTTGACACAACTTTCACCACACTCTTTACTCTCTCCAGTAGGACAAATTTTATGCATTGGACAAAAAATTCCAGTATTCATTATGCTCCTGCAAGTAACTGAGCCATCTCCTCTGTGATTCCTTAGAGCTCATGTAAGAAAACCAAACAAGAAGAGGAGAAACAAAGACATCATATTTGAGTGAGTCACATATAAATCTTTCTTAGAGCTAAACTATTTTCCTTTGTCTTAAAAACAATGAAGATTTATGGTGAATTTAGTTGTTGTTGCTCACAGGGTCATAAATCTATCTTAGTAGCCCTTTTAAATATTTACCTTTTTTTTTATTATTCTTTTCATTCAGTGTCTAGACAGCAGTTTGGCTTTGGTAGGGACAAAGATCTAAAACACATGCTACTAGAAGTAATTCAGCTAATATTTAGAATAAATTCAGAATAAAATGCATAGGTGGTATGAAATTAGAAATTCATTAAGGTTTTTAAGTGCTGGTCTTGTACAGTGGGTGGTGCTCAAAAAGAGAGTAAGAAGTCATGCATGGAAAACATCGCCACACATCAGCTTTCCTACTAAATAGTTCTATCTGCCAGCGCCATACACTACAGAGAAAAATTCAAGGGCTCCAATGGTAAATGTTTGTTGTGCTTCCCTACTCAAAAATGGGTTTAAATTATCTCACATAATGGTTCAGATCTTTTCCCAGGCTCCTTTCTAACACAGCATTGAATGTTCTCTTTAGTCAAGATAAGAAGTGCAAACAAAAAGTGTTTGGAAAATATATAAGGTACAAAAAGCATCTTTCCTGTGGCATAAACTCTGAAGAACAGTGGAGGCTGATGGAAAAAGTACTTGTCTTTTCACGACACTTTTTCCCCTGGCAGAGCCAGATATTGCAACTAATTCTGAACTTCTGTTTTTTCCACTTTTATTAGCCACTAACCCTCATTCCAGGCAAGAGATAACATTGTAGAAAATGACACAAGGCTTACAATATAATCTCATTTCTGTTGCATCAAATTGGTTAGAATTTTCTCTTTTATTTCCCTTCTACCCCAGCCCTTTCAAGCTATTTGAAGAAATTAATTACCTTTCACATAAGGACAAGAGAAAATAGGATCATTGTTCTCCAGTCTGTGCTAGGGACCACATTAATTTCAAGTTAATAAAAACAATCGAAGTTAAAGCTCTTGACCAGGCAATCAGTTCATTAGTTCCTCTCAAAAAATATATTCACCAATGTGTATGAAAATGAGCATTCTGTGCCACTGTCACACTAATATCAACACCAAGAGCAAAATTAACTTTCACACAAAGTACTCATTAAATGCTTTTCTTTTATGATGATGATGAACTCAAATTTTCCCCCCTGGCACACGGTTATACCAGAAAGGTTATGAAAGCCTCAGGAATACTCACTGAGCTACCACAGAAGTCCTTCTCATTTAAAACTCTGCTTGCAAAAAGCTTCAGTAATGTCCTCACCACACCACCACGTGCAATCAGCTGCTGCTGCTTTGATTTTGACCGTGTACATCACTAATGAGCTGTGCTCGGAGTTTGCAACGGAGCCACTGGTGTTAAGGGTCTGCATGCCAGGGGCACATCAGAGCAGCACCTGAGCATCAGGAGTTGGCATTTTGGACAAGTCTTCCTCTGTGATGAGTGACTCCTTTCTCCCAAGTTCTTCATCTCAGTCTGAGTACATTCGCTGAGACCTCTCGTTCCTCTGGGACAAAATTGTTTCATGCTCAAAGGACATCAGGAGAAAAACTTTTGAGCACACTTGAAAGAAAAACTTCTCAAGACAAAGGGAGTTCTGATTCAGGCAAACTTACATCCCACAAAGAACACAAAGTTTTAAGTCATCACGGGGTTATCTCTGGGAAGAGTCTCACCTGTCAAACAGGTGGTGTCCAAGCTGCAGACTGAATGCACCCTCAGAGACCAAAGGCAATCTTTTCCAGGTCTTCAGCAAGGAGGGCTTTACATGAAGGCTGTTTGCTGTGCAGCTTCACCTGCCCCCTGCTGATCCAGTTCTCTGCTGCTTGCAAGTGCTGCTCATCCAAACTCCCCTGGCAGGGGCATGAATTTCCCATCTGCATTCATTTCACAGAGGGCAACTGAGACACCTCCAATTGCCAAGGAACTCAGGTGATCCCTTCACAAAGAAGCTACGTGTCTTTGTCCCAGTCAAATCTTCTGGAAGCAGCAGCACTGAGTTACAACTGTAAACCAGGTCTTTCAACGCAAGGTGCACTAGGCATAAGGCTTTGCTGTGCCAGGGAAACCAAGGAAATGACTGTGTAGGATCACTACACACGTGATATCTGCTCTAGTGGCAGCCATGAGTCCAATGAAGTCTGGATACCGTCCCCAAACCACCTTATATTAAAGTGGCCACTTAAAATGGCATTTTTATTATGGAGAGTAGATCTCCTGTCCTCACTGGCTCCCAGAGGAGCAGCAGGATACTGAGATGCATGATGGTGAGTCAAGAGAGGAATCCTGTACAAATGCAGAAACGGATCCCAAATTCCAGCCAAAGTTCCTGCCTATCCCAAACTCCAGTCAAGGTTCCTGCCTATAAGTTGCTCGGTTTGTACTGCTGTATAAGTGCTCAAACATTTACTCATTGAGAGCCACTAAAAATTCTGAAAAGACCCTGAGGTCTGAAATGACATTCAGCTTTGAAATAAAATACATAACACCCACAGTAATTCAAAGTGTAAAAAGTAACAGTGAACATTTGTACTATGGCTGAAGAAATGTTTAACTGGACTACCATAAATTCCTAAGTGGATTTCAATTTATGATTTCTTATGTTTTCCCCCATTGTTTCAAAAAGGAAAAATATTTCCATTGCCTTAAATTAACTTTCTTAATTTTTTTTGTTGCATCTTTAAACAAGAAAAATCAATTGAAAGCAAGCAGAGCAACAGAAGCTCTCTACAAGGAGAAAAAAATCACTAGAAGAAATCAGCTATGCTCAGATGACTGGCAATAACCCATATAAATTGGTTCCATATATTTTGCACTGACTAATTATACAATACATCATTTAAAACAAATTTATAATTACCTTAAGTTTTAATCAAGTATTGATTCTCTTTTGCCACACCTGAAGTATTCCTATTTCCAAAGGGATTAGCATTATACCTTTAATAAGCATCAAGGTTTGGGGCTGGTTTAGTTATTCATGGAAATGTGAGATGAATGCAAAAATGAATACCCAAAATCTCTACACAGCATGAAGCTGCTAATGTTGATAATAGCATGCAGGCAGAAAACCACTTTGGGTATAGAATTTCATTTAAAAACCCAAAGGCTATTAAAAATGAAAAATTTTCAAACAACCGATCATATACAACAAAATAACCAAGTATTTAACACAAGTATAACTTTGGAACCTCTGGATTTGCCACCAAACCTTTCACAAACACCTATAACAGCTGTAATGCTGAAAATCTAAGTCAATGACTTTTCTGTGCAAGGGAAAAAAAACCATCAAAAACCCCAAAAGAAACAACCCTCCTAAAAGATGACAGCTGACTTGCCAAAGCATCTGGGCTAAAATACTTCAATGTTTATGGTCCCTGTTTGTCATATATGGTACACACAAGCTATATAGCCTCTAAATAAATCATGTCTTAGAAGGTATCATTTTGAAGTAAATAGTTCTTTATGGATATCAGTAAATTAGTAATGAAAGATTAAGCTAGGTAACTGTGCACAGAATAAAAGGAAATTCCTTTTATAGTTCAAACAGAGCATGCTCTCCCTCTCCCCCCATCACACAGATGCTTAAAATATTTTCTGTATTTTATTTTTATGAACGAGGATCTGAAACAAAAAATAGGCAGCTAGCATTGCATTTCAATATAGAATAAAAATTCTTGTAATGTCCTCAGTAAAACTGCACTTTGTTTCTTAGCAGAGCACACTCTATACCTTACTGGATTTGACTTCAGCATAAATCTGAATCTTCAGAGACAAGATCAGACTTAATGCCTTACATTATTTCAACACCCATAAATGCAACTTTAAAAAAGTTCAAATACTTTACCTTGGTAAGGCAAAAGTTCTTTTACATCAAAGCAGCCAAGGCAGTAATACAAATTTGCTGTGGTACCTCCCACATTCTGATGGCTAAAGGTCATGCTTTAACTTTTCATGTTACAGTATAACTGTAATCAGTCAGAAACAGGGGACTTCATTTCAGAGTAACTATTTATTGCAGCAGTGATTATGCACTGGCTCTCAGGAGTATTGAATGTATAATCTCACACTGTTTCTAATGCAAGGAATACCACATTTTCTGGCTTTACTGACAATTTCTACTTACTCATTGGGGAGTAAGAAATTTTCTTTTACACATTGAGTTATACTTTAGTTGCAGAGAAGAGCAGACATCACCATAACGATTTCTCACTTAGCTGAATACTTACTTTTATTTCTACCTTTATTTATTTAAGTGTAATGAACAATTACTGCACACTGACTGCAGAACTTTTGCTTGAGGTCTGAGCCATCTGAGTTGTCTGGAGAGGTTCACAACACAGGGACCTCAAGAACTCAAGCTATTTAAAAACCCTTTCCTTCTCTCTTTAAAAGTTAGGACCTGTTTTGGTGTGAGGAAAAAAAATTAGGAAAAAGCCCCACTCTTTTGGCTCAGATTTTAGAACTGTTTTGATACGTGAATGGAAAAGAGAGACTGAGTATCTTCAGAGGACAATGAATAGGACAAAAAAAAAAAAAGGTAAAGCAGAGTGAAGGGTTCACCAGTTTCAACACAATTGTCCTGCTCTTTTCCCAACACCAAAGCAGTATGGAAAAAAACATTGAAAAGTTTTTCAATCCCTTCCAAAATTTTATAACAGAGGAATAGACTTGAATAACTAAGCATCTTCTTCTGAAATGGGTGTATTTAAAACAAATTCATGATGAACAAGGATTACATCACATCCAGCAGGAAACAGAAACATCACTTTTCCAGACATCTCTACTATTTTGAAATGTTGTGATCTGTAGTCCTTACCTATTTATAATTCATTTGCACTGGATTATTAATGACCATTGATGATAAAGGCAACGAACTATATTAACCTTTTATCTATCCCCTGTAGAGCCAAGAAATCCATGGGGGAATTTACATGTCCCATAAATGCCATACATAAAGAAGAGGTAAATAAACTGACAGGGACACCCTAAAAACTGTGGGAATGAAAACAAACAAGTTCATATATGGCCAATTCCAAAAGAAATTGA
>WAAE01005478.1:0-11437 GCA_013400495.1 Nicator chloris | reverse complement strand
CCTCGGGGCTCCCTGGGCTGGGTATGGAGCCCCAGCCCCTCCTCATGCGGGATCTCCAGGACTTTTTGTCCCCATTGAATTCCTGTGCTGTCGAGCCTCTCAAAACGGTCTCTTCCGCAACGTTCTGCCACGGGGATTTGTCCTGTCTGGTCTCCATCCTAACCCCATTTCCTGGGGAAGGACAAGGAGAGGTAGGAACAAGAAAAAGGAAGAAAGAAAGACAGAAAGACAGAAAAAAGGGGGAAAGGAGATTTATTTTCATGCCAGAGAGAAGGAGAAAGAGATTTCTCCAATCTCTCCCTGGCAGGATGGTGTCAGCAGTGGGATTGTCCTGCAGCCGGGGGCCAGGCTGGGGTGGGAGATGGAGCAGAAGAGAGGGGGAAAGGGCAGTGACTTTTTCACCTGCCTGGGTGTCCTCGGCCATCTTTTTCTTCCTTGCAGCCTCCTCCTCCATCTGGCCAAACTTGGAGAAATTGAATTTCTGTTTTGAGGGAAAAACAAGGTGTGAGCTCATGTGAGTCTTGGGTGTTCCTCCTGCCCAAGTCCATCTCTAGAAGTCACCAGGTGCCTGCTGCCCATAAAAACCTCCAGATCACCAAGATACAGCCACCCTCAAAAAAACCCAAACCACTATGATTCAGCAAAAAACCCCATCCACTCAGGAGTTCCTCGTCTCTGGTGTCTCCGCTTTGGGGTTCAGAGGGTCCCTCATGTCTGGACTTCTGCTGCTCCAGTGTGTATTGGTATCCCCTCTCTCTGGGCTGCTGGGGCTCCTGGGAATCCCAGACGTTCCCCTTCTCTGGGCTCCCCAGCTGGGTGGCAGAGGGGCTCCAGGGGTACCGCCTGTCCGGGGTCCCCGTTTCAGGGCCCCGGGGTACCCATGGGTCTCCCTTGTCCATGGTGCCAACATCTCCAGGCTCCCGGGGGTCCCCCTTATCGGCACGTCCGCCCCCCGCAGGCTGCACAGGCTCCCCCAGCTCCGGTACCGCCCTTCTCTGCTCTCCCAAGCCCAGCAATAATAAAAATTAATACTGGTACTAAAATCCCTACCATACTTATACTAGGTTTGCATGGCCAGGCTTTGCTAAGGGGGGCTCTAGGAGCACCTTCTGTGAGAGGCTGCTGGAAGCAGCTGCTCCTCCATGTCCCGCAGAGGCAACACCAGCCGGCTCCAGGACGGACCGGCCACAGGGCAAGGCTGGGCCAGGTAGAAACGGTGGCAACACCTTTGGGAGAACAGATTTAAGGAAAAGAAAATCGCTTATGGTGTAGTTGTAACTGTGACCAGGGAAGAGCAGGGTGAGAACATGTGAGAGGAACAACTCTGCACACACCCAGGCCTGGGCAGGAAGAGGGGCAGGAGCTGCTCCAGGAGCTGCAGCTGATTGCCCTGAGATTCCCTGGTGCAGTCCCTGCTGAGGCAGCTGGGCCCCTGCAGCCCATGGAGGGCATGGAGGGCACAGATGCACCTGCAGTGCCTGGAGGAGCCCGTGCTGGAGCAGGGGGATGCCTGAGCAGAGGCTGTGACCCCATGAGAAACCTGTGCTGCAGCAGGGACCTGGCAGGGACCTGCAAACCCATGGAGAGAGGAGCCCACGCTGGAGCAGGGTCCTGGTAGGACTTGTGAGCCCATGGAAGAGTGACCCACATTGCAGCAGTTTGTGAAGAACTGCTGTCCATGAGATGAACTCATGTTGGAGAAGTTCATGCAGAAATTTCTGCGGGAAGGACCCCTGGAGCAGCAGGAGAACGACTCCTGTCCCTGAGCAGCAGGAGAAAACCTGTGATGAACTGACCAGAAGCCCCATTCCCTGTCTCCCTGCACCCACTGGGGGAGGAGGTAGAGCTGGGAAGGAAGGAGGGATGGGCAGAAGGTGCTTTTAAAGCTTCATTTTACTTCTCACTCTCCTGCTCTCATTTTGATAGCAATCAATTCAATTAATATCTCTAACTTCAAACTTCTTTTGCCCATGATGGCATGTGCTGAGTGATCTGTCCCAGTCCTTATCTCAAGCCATGAAGCCTTCATTCTGTTTTCTCTCTCCTGTCCATCTCTGGAGGGGAGTGAGAGAGCAGCTTTGGTGGGTGCCTGGCATCCAGCCAGGGTACACTGACTGCACTTCCTTTCCTTCATTCTTTCTTTCTTTCCAGAGGTCACAGTGAAGAGGTTGAGTGGGGCTTTGATGGAGGGAGTGAAGGTGGCAGGGAGTAGCAGGGACAGGAGGCACAGGGATGTGGGACAGGCATCAGAGGGGCCCAGGCAGCTGGCAGGGGGCAAGGCCTGTCCCCCTGGCCCAGCAGCAGCCCCGTGCCCTGCCCAACGCGCTCCCACCAGGGGCTGGGCCCCAGAGGCAGGGGGAGAGCCCAGTGCCAGGGGCGGCGTTTCTGCCCCGACCCCCGTCCAGCCCAGCCTCCCCCGTGTGCGCAGTGACCGCTGGCACGGGCTGCACTGGACAGTGTGACCTGCTGGGGACATTGAGAGCTGCCCCCACTGGGACACTGCCCTTGGCATTTCACAGGCACCAAACAAATCACAGCCAGCCCTGCCTCACGTCATGTCCCACGCACTAGAGAGCATCACAGCCAGCCCTGCTCCTTGTGATGTCACAGGCACCAGAGCACATCCCAGCCCCGCTCCTGGTGATGTCACAGGCCCTATCAATGTACCAAGTGTGGGAAGAGTTTCTCACACAGCTCTCACTTGACCAGACACCATCAGAGCCACCAGTGAGGGAAGCCCTGTGAGTGCCTTGAGTGTGGGAAGAGCTTCATGCGCTGCTCCAGCCCCATCCCCCATGGGAGGATCTGGACTGGATGATCCCCAGTGACCCCTGGTTATCTGTGGTGTTGGTGATCCGTGTTGGGAAGACATCTGGCTCGGATGCTCCACATTCTCCTGCCTCTACGTGGCCTTGGTGTCCTTTTCATATATCTTCATCCTTTAAAAACATCCCAAACTGGAGTAAAAATATAGATGCTGAACTAAAACATTGATGGGGACATGGTGTGGGCATGGCCATGGATGGTGACATGGGAGGATCTTCCAGGGGATGTGGAGGATGCTGGCTGTGAAGGAGTTGAGGGTTCCTGGGAGGGACTTGGGGGTTGATCAGGGTTTTGGGCACCCCAGGCCGAGCGGCTCCGGTTGCTTTGGAAGATCCTGGTGGAAGTTCTGGGGCAGCTGACCAAGGACCCCCTGCCCTGGAACTGTCCTGATGTCCCCCTGTCCTGGTTCCTGGTGTCCCCTGTTCAGAATCCCCCTCTCCCCGCTGTCTTTCCCCTTGTCCCCCGCCCATTCCTGTGTAACCCCAGTCCCGGTCCCATCTTGCTCCCATCCCAGTCCAGATCTCAGTGCTGGTCGCATTTGCTCTCTCTGTCCTGTATCCTCTGTCTGGCTGCAGTTCCCATATTCCCAGTCCCACATTTCTTGCCCTGTTCCCCTTCTTGTATTCTCAGTTCCCCCTGCTCGTTACGCATTTCCATTTGCTATTCCCTGTTTCCATATTTCCATTCCCGGTGCCATTCCCCAGGGCCGTCTCTCCCATGGGGCCCTGAGGGCTCCCCAGCTCGGGCTGCCTGTGCCACACGAACCCTTCAGCCCTGCTGCTGCCCTTGGCCAGCTGCACAGAGCACAAGGCTCTGGGCATTTCTCTGAGCCCCCAGCTGCCCAGAGTAGCCCCTGCTGCCAGCACCCGCTGGGCCTCAGAGCCCTCCCTGCTGCTGGGGACATGCAGCGGACACGGGCCTGCAGGAGGCTGCTGTTGTTGAGCCAGGAGCAAGGCTGCAGCTCCAGCCTTTGGGCCCTGGGCCGCAGCAGCCCAGGGGAGGCGCAGCTGCAGAGCTCGCAGCCCCGCATGTGCTTCACGGGGTGTCCTCTGGTCACTTTGTGATGCTTTTATCCCCAGTCGTCTGTTCTGTTTCACTGGAGCGCTTCGGAACACTGACCCCATCCCACATTCTCTGTTTGCTCGCTGTTTCCTCTTCCCTGTCACACTCCCATATTCCCATTTGGTCCCAGTCCCATTCCCTGTCCCTTTCGCCATTCCCGGTCCTTCCCCGTATTCCCGGTCCCATTCTCGGTGCTGTCCCCATTCCCAGTCCGATTCCTAGTCCCTGGTTTGAATTTACAGTCCCCATTTCCGGTCCCTTTCCCGTATTCCCGGTACCATTCCCAGTCCCTGTATCGTATTTCCAGTCTTATTAACGACACCTGTCCCCATTCCCAATCAGATTTCTGGTTCCATTCCCGATGTCAGTCTCCATTCCCTGTCCCCATTCCTGGTCCCAGTGTCCATTCCCGATCCCTGTCCCCATTCCCGCTCCCTGTCCCCTCTCACCGGACGCCGCCGCCATCGCTCCGGCCCCCCCCCCGGCCCTCACGTTACCCCGGAAACCCCGCGAGCCTCCCGCCCACCAATCCCAGCGCGCCATCGCTCCCAGATTTCCATAACCACGCCCCGTGGCTCGGCCCCGCCCAGCGCCGGCTGCAGCCGCCTCCGGGCGCTGTTTGCTCCCAGTTCCCTCCCAGTGCTCCCAGGAAGAATGATCCTGGGAGGGAAAGCACTCCCAGTTCCTTCGCGGTGCTCTCAGGATCGCTCCCGGCGCTCCCACTATTCTTCCCAGTGCTCTCAGTATCACTTACAGTGCTACCTAGGGCTCAACGCGTTCAGCTACACCTCCAGGACGCGGCTGCTATTGTGTGTCGGCACCGTCCGGGCCGGGCTGGGAGCCGAGGAGCAGCGGGAGGAAGAGGAGGGACAGAGGAGGACAAGGAAAGGCAGGAGCGGCAGGAAGAGGAGGAGCGGGAGGAAGTTCCCCCCTCCGGAACCGGCAGGTGAGCGGGGATGGGGAGCTCGCCCCAAATCCATGGGAGGGGTTTCCGGGAGGGTTTTTTGGGGGGTCAGGGGATGTTTAGATCTTGCGGGACCTCAAAGCCGAACCGGAAATGGTCCTGGAGGGATCATGGGGGGTCGCCCGTACCGGCGGGCAGAGGGGAGATATCGGGTTTGAGGATCGCCGGGAGAGCCGTGGGGAAACGCGGGAGTCCCGGAGCGGGGAGAGCGCAGAGGGGCGATCCCGAAGCCGAGGGTTCCGCCGGCATCATAGAGGAATGGGGCAGCCTGGAGATGTGGGGGGTCCGGGTCCCCCGAGGCTGAAAGGGTCGCTGCCTTCTGCAGCTGCACTTGGGCAGCGGGACCATAAAACCCAACGCGCTCAGCCCTTTTTTTCCCCCAAAAAACCAGGATTTCCCATTCCCAAACCTTAGCCCGATGGAGAAGGAGGCCTCGAGGAAGAGGAAGATGGCCCGGGAGCCACAGGCAGGTGAGGAGGAAGTCAGTGCCCCTTTCCCCCTCTCTCCTGCTCCATCTCCCAGCCCAGCCTGGTCCCCGGCTGCAGGACAACCCCACTGCCGATGCAGTCCTGCCAGGGACACACTTGGGGGGATCTCCTTCCCCTTGCCTGTGGCACGGAGGCAAATCCTATGCTGTCCTTGTCTTTCCTCCCCCCGACACAGAGCTGAGCACGGAGCCCAGGGAAGACAAATCCTCCCGGCAGAATCTTGTGGAAGAGGACGTTTTGAGTGGCTCCACAGTGCAGGAATCCAACAGGGAGGAAAAGCCCCAGAGATCCCGCACAAGGAGGGGCTGCAAACGCAGATCACAGGGATCCAAGGAGGAAAGATCCACCCTGGGCCAGAGAGGCAGCCAGAGGTGTGGCCACAGCTCAGAGCTGGCGGTCCATGAGAAGTTTGACAATGGGGAGAAGCCCCACAAGTGCTCGAAATGCGAGAAGAGCTTCAGCAGGAGATCCTCCCTGATCCGCCACTGGGGAATCCACACGGGCAAATGGCCCTTTGAGTGTGGGGAGTGTGGAAGGGGCTTCAGGTCGAGCTCTGATCTCATCCGCCATGAGATGATCCACACCGGGGAGAGGCCCTACGAGTGTGACCAATGCAGGAAGAGGTTTCAGACAAGCTCCAGTCTCCTCAAGCACCAGCGGATTCACACAGATGAGAGGCCCTTCCGCTGCCCCGACTGCGGGATGGGCTTCAAGCACAACTCCACCCTTGTCACCCACCGGCGCATCCACACCGGGGAGAGGCCCTACGAGTGTCTTGAGTGTGGGAAGAGCTTCAGCCAGAGCTCCACCCTGATTGCCCACCAGAGGAGCCACAACGGGGAACGGCCCTACGAGTGTGGGGAGTGTGGGAAGAGTTTCAGCCGGAGCTCCACCCTGTTCAAACACCAGAGGAGCCACACCGGTGAGAGGCCCTACGTGTGTGAGGAGTGTGGGAAGACCTTCAGCCGGAGCTACCACCTCACCCACCACCAGAGGAACCACAAGGAGGAGAGGCCCTACGAGTGTCCCGTGTGTGGGAAGAGCTTTATCCACAGCTCCAACCTGATCCTCCACCATAGAATCCACACAGGGGAACGGCCCTTTGAGTGTGGGGAGTGTGGTAAGAGCTTCAGGACGAACTCCGACCTGACTGTCCACCAGAGGAGCCACACTGGGGAGAGGCCCTATGAGTGTGACCAGTGCAGGAAGAGGTTTCTGAGAAGCTCTGATCTCCTCAAGCACCAGCGAATTCACACAGATGAGAGGCCCTTCCGCTGCCCTGACTGCCAGAAGGGCTTCATGCGCAACTCCCACCTCATCCGACACCAACGCATCCACACCGGGGAGAAGCCCTATGAGTGTCCCCAGTGTGGGAAGAACTTCTCCAGTAGCTCTAACTTGACCCAACACCAACGGAGGCACCACTGAGGGAAGCACTGCAAGTGCCGAAAGTGTGGGAAGAGCTTTGTCCGCTGCCCCAGCTCCATCCCCCATGGGAGGATCCGCGCTGGATGATTCCCAGTGACCCCCTGTGGGCAGAGCCCCTGTGAAACGTGTTGGGAAGACACCTGGAGTATCAACATCCTCCTGGCTCCCCGTGGGCACCTGGACACATCCACAGAGCAACAGCAGAAATACATTGTGGAGAGCGGATTTGCTGACTTCTGACCCCAGAACAATCTCACTTTTTTCATCTTCTGGTGATACCAAGCGACACTGAATGGCCTTGGAGGTCTTCTCCAATATAAATCCATCCTTCCAATTCTTTCTGGCCCATAGGCATGTTCCACAGCAAACGGGCATAGACTGGGACAAAATCCATAATTGCGGAGACAGTGGGGTGGAAACTCCTCTAAAAAAGGTTCTTCCCACCCACCCAAGCACATGGATGCTCTGCCGGCAGGGACACGTACATCCTTTTGTTTTGGCCTTGAAACAAAAAGGTTTCGGTTCATCCCTTTGAAAGCCCTGAAATTGGGGTAAAAATCAAGATGTTGAACTAAGGCGTGGATGGGGACATGGGGGACAATGACATGGGTGGAGACATGCATGGGGACAGCATCAATGCCACCACCTGTGCCACCACAGTGCCACCAGCACCTTCATCTCGGCCATGGCCAAGCGCTGCCCGATGCAGTTCCTGCCACCACGTCCCCACTGTCACCACTGTGGTGTCCCAGCCGAATGTCACCCCCCACGAGGGCAGGACAGGGAACTTGTTCAGCTGGGGACAAGTGGCCCAGAAGTGAGTGACAGCCACCAGGGTGTCCCAGTGCTACTGCATTCAGGGGACCCCAATCGCCAGTGGGCAAGGGTCAGTGTCACCTGCGGAGTCACCTGGCCCCACGCTGGGTGTCACTGGAGGTGTCCTGGTGCCAGCATACCAACAGGAGTGGTGGTATTGTCCCCTGATGTGTGTCCTGGTGGCATCATGTCCCCTCCTTCCATATGTCCCCATCCCCCACTGTGGCTCCCTGTCACCCCTCTGTGTGTCCGTGTGTCCATGTCCCCCCGTGTGTCCCTGTCCCCATCTCCCCTATGTGTCCCTGTCCCTCCCCCTGTGTCTCTGTCTCCTGCTCCCAGTGGGGTAAAAGTCCCTGAGGTCCCGGGGCTGTGTCCTGCAGCGTGTCCCCGTGTCCCTCAGGATGTTCTTGTGGCTGCTGCTGGCGCTGAGCGTCTGCGCCCGCCCCAGCAGAGATAGGAACACACCACAACACCCTGTGACACCCCATGACATCCCACGACACTTTTTGTCTTCTGATTTTTGGTCATTCCCCCTCCATTTTGGGTCCATTCCCTCTGTTTTGGGTCCCACATCAAATCACTCCAAAAGCCCCCCAAGTTCCTCACCCACAACATCCACCTGCCCCCTGGGACCATGTCCAGGCACTCGGACACGGAGTGTCGCTGGGTACATTGAGCTGCAGGATCCACAGGGTGTTCCTGAGATCCCAGGGACTGGGTGATCCAGCCTGGAGATCCCAGGGCAGGTCCCAGGGTGACCCAGCTGCCGCCTACAGCAGCCTCCACCAAGATAGGTCCTGCATGGTGGCCAGGAGTGAGACCCCAAACATCAGTCAGAGACTGATATCCAAAAATTCTTCAGATATCCCAAAAATTCATCAGGGATCCCCAAAACCCCATTAGAGACCCTTCCCCAAATTCACCATGACAGGTCCTCATGGTGTCCAGGAGTGGAGATTCCAAAAACCCCAAATATTTATCAGGGATCCCAAAACCCCATCAGGGTTCCCAAAATCCCATGTTAGCGATAAATCACGGGGTGTCCTTTAATGAGTTGGGGACAATCCCGGGGTGTCCCCCCCCTCCCAGTATTTCACATGTCTCCTCTGGCCTTGGGGACATTTGGGGACAACCCCCCTCACCATCTCGTATTGGGGACATCCCGGGGTGTCCCCCCTCTCACCTTCCCGGGGTGTCTTCCCTCACCCTCCCCACCTTGGGGACATTTGGGGACACCCCCCCTCACCCAGGTATGTCTTCTGCATGTCCCTGGTGAGCCGCACGGCCACGGCCAGGCCGGTGCCTGAGGAGCAGCTGGTGACAAGGACAGTACAGGCCAGGGGGTGGCCATGGTGTCACCTCCCCCCACCAGGGAAAGGCTCTTAACGGGATCAGCGGCCACGTGGCACCGGGACCGGGGTCAGGACAAGGAGGGACAAAGGGGGGTGACACCCCCGGCATGTCCCTAATGTGGGGGGGAAAAAGGGGGAACCGCCCCCTCGGCTGCCTCGGGTGGTGGTGGAGATTTGGAGACATTCCCAGGGACAGCACAAAGTGTGGAGTTGGCCCCCCACTTCACCTGGGGACCCTAAATTCAACTCTTGCCCACCCCAAGGGCCTTTGGGGACCCCAAATCTTCCCCTCCTCAAACGGCCAAAGCGAGCTCCGGAACCGGACACCGGCACCACACGGACCGGGCTCCGAGTACTGGGAACCTACCAAGGACCCCCAGAAGGGGCTCCGAGCTCCGGGACCTACCGGAGACCCCTTGGGCTCACTCCAAGCACCAACACCGGAGCCCAAAGTCACCGGGGACCCCTGGCCCGGGCTTTGCGTTCCAGGACATCCCCCCGGGACTCCCCCCACGGCCCCGGGATGCCCCCCCGGGCCCCATAAACCCGGTCTCGGGAGGTACCAAGCCCCGCGGGGCGGTCCCCACTCCCATCCCCACCCCAAAAATCATCTCCAGGTGGGAAATTTGGAGTCGCCAAAGACGCCCAAGTGTCGGGAGGGGAGGGGTCAGGGTCTGCAGAGACCCCCAGGCAAGGGTGAACTGGGGGGGTCCTGGACGGATTTCGTGGGTCCTGACAGTTTTTGGGGGTGAGATCCCAAAGCTTCAGTGGGGCCCTCAAAACTTAAGGAGGGTCCCCAAGACCCAGGTGGGCACTTGAGCCTCGGAGCGATTCCCTGGAACTCTAGGGGAGGAGAGCACCCGAAATTGGGAGGGGTCTCCAAGCCCCCGGCCCATCCATGGGGGGGCTCACGGGGCTTCTCAACGCACGGCGCAAAAACGGCTGAGCTATTTGCATAACCCCGCCCACGACTCGTCTAAAATCCCGCCAAAGACAACATTTGCATAACCACGCCCACTAACACGGAAAACGACGGGGAGGGAAACGTCTTACCGCCCACCAATGACAGCGGGCGATCGCTCCTGGATTTGCATAACCACGCCCTTTCCCTTGGCCCCGCCCAGCGCCTCCTGCGGGCGCTGTTTGCTTCCAGTTCCCTCCCAGTGCTCCCAGTAAGAGCGATCCTGGGAGGGAAAGCGCTCCCAGTTCCTTCCCGCTGCTCTAAGGATCTCTCTCCCGGTGCTCCCAGAATCGCTCCCGATGTCGCGCAGGGCGGGGCCGCTTTGGAACCCCCCCAGGGCAGAGCACAGCTGCTTTGGGGTGTCGGCACCGCCCGGGCCGGGCTGGGAGCGGAGGAAGAGCGGGAGGAAGAGGAGGGACAGAGGAGGAGGACAAAAAAAGGCAGGAACGGGAGGAAGAGGAGGAGCAGGAACAGGAGAGATAAAGGAGGAAGAGGAGCGGCAGCACCACCAGGACCAGGCTGCTCCCCCACCCGCCCGCTCAGGCCGCAGCTCCCCCGGCTCCGGCAGCATCGCCCCTTCCGGAACCCGCAGATGAGCGGCGAGGGGGAGCTCGCCCCAAATCCATCGCGGAGTTCTACGGGAGGGCTTTTTTGCATGGCGGAGGATGTTTGGATCTTGCAGGACTGCAAAGCCGAGCCGGGAATGGCCCTGGAGGGATCATGGTGGGTTCCAGGTGGCGATCACCAGGTACCGGCGAGCAGAGGGGCGATATCGTATTTCGGGATCGCCGGGAGAGCCGTGGGGGAACGCGGGAGTCCCGGAGCGGGGAGAGCGCAGAGGGGCGATCCCGAAGCCGAGGGTTCCGCCGGCATCATAGAGGAATGGGGCAGCCTGGAGATGTGGGGGGTCCGGGTCCCCCGAGGCTGAAAGGGTCGCTGCCTTCTGCAGCTGCACTCGGGCAGCGGGACCATCAAACCCAACGCGCTCAGCCCTTTTTTTCCCCCAAAACCAGGATTTCCCATTCCCAAACTTTGGCCCACTGGAGGAGGAGGGGGCCACGAGGAAGAGGAAGATGGCCCTGGAGCCCCAGGCAGGTGAGGAGAAAGTCAAGTACCCCTTTCCCCGTCTCTCCTGCTCCATCTCCCAGCCCAGCCTGGCCCCCGACTGCAGGACAAGCCCGCTGCCGACGCCGTCCTGCCGGGGACGCACTGGGGGGGGGTCTCCTTCCCCTTGCCTGTGGCACGGAGGCAAATCCCATCCTCTCCTTGTCCTTCCTCCCACAGACACGGAGCTGAGCACGGAGCCCAGGGAGGACAAATCCCCGCAGCAGAACGGTGTGGGAGAGGCCGTTTTGAGCAGCTCCACAGCACAGGAATCCAACACGGAGGAAAAGCCCCGGAGATCCCACACGAGGAGGTGCTGCAAATGCAGATCACAGGGAGCTGAGGAGGAAAGACCCACCGTGGGCTGGGGAGGTGGCCAGAGCTCAGAGCTGGTGGTCGCTGAGCAGTTTCATGATGAGGAAAAGCCCCACAAGTG
>WAAE01005476.1:35013-114347 GCA_013400495.1 Nicator chloris | reverse complement strand
TAAATTTTCATTTATCACAGGGCTCACTTTTTGAAACTTCTGAATTTAACTCTTTTGTCAGTGTGTGTTCACGCAGATGTAACTTCCTAGGGCACAACTTCCTGGTGTAACCCATGACAGGTTCTCTGGACGTTTCCAGCTGTTAAACATGCTATAGATACATGTTATATTATTGGCTTTTCGCAAATACTGAGATGAATGTGTAGTGTTAGAATGTCTCTGCTGTATAGTTCTTTTACTTAGACATAGTAGTAGATAGCTGGTATATAGTTACGCTTGTAATTGAATTGTCTGTTTGGTTAGGATAACATCCAATAAACATGTGAAGAGGACCCTGCTATTGATATGCCAAATTATCAGCGCCTGCCGTCTGAAGAAAGCATGAAGCACAGCCCAAACTAGAAAAGATAAGGAAATTACAACTAAAGAACACGCATGCTCTAAAAAGGCAGACCTAAGGAGTGGCCATGCAAAACTGTTCTTAGAAAAAGATGAATATGCATAATACTCTATGCATATGCAACAGGCAGATGTAACAAAAAAAGTATTTAAAAGATGCCTCAGAGATTTCAAGTGTGTTCTTGGCTCAGTGCCAAGACACGCGGCTGTATGATCCCTTTACTTGCTTTCTATGTCTTATTGTCTTTTTATTAAACTTTTTTTAATTTTACCAAGAAAGTAAACCTTGTTTTTCACAAACAGAGCTTATTCTTTACACAAACAAAGGGAGTGCAAAGGGAGGTCAGTCATTCATAAAGCTGCACTGACTCAAGGGCTTGTGACTGTCTCACTACTCATAATTTCACTGTATAACTAAGTACACAAGAATAATTTTCACCACAGGCTGACTTACAAGCACTTTGCTTAAGCAGTTTAAAAGCCCTCAGTGCAAATTCCCTTTATTTTTTTTAGTAATCAAGCATATTTTTCTATATATAGAAGCACATTTTTGTATGCATGTCTTGTAAATACCAAGCAGCCATTGCTTCCCCAAGCACAAACTGAAAAAAATTCCATTGTTGCCATAAATTGCTTCAGAATGACAAATAGAAATGTTAAAGCCACTTACCAAATTCCAAACAATGCCAGCACCTTGCAGGTCCCTGTTAACTCTTCAAGCAGTGTCAGCACGCAGGGAGAACACCGTGACGTCCAGCAGGTTTGCTCTTCTATTTTCCAGGCCCTGATGGCCTTGCTGTGGGTCAGCATAGCCACTTATTGATGCTCCTCCAGGATCTGGTCGGCATCTTCTCTAAGTGTCATTACAAAACCACCTGGTCCTGGAGCTCTGAAGGACCAGCATGTTTCTGCTTCAAGGATCTTGGGTCTGGCAGGTGACTTATTCTGTTCCAGGTGCAAAATGGAGGACAGTGAGAAAAAGTAACGTTAGGAGATATGGGTGCAAGGCTCACCAAATTGGTTTGGTGAACACTTCCAGACTTCAAGAAACACATTGGTTCTTAAAATACTGACCTCTGATTGAGTTTCAGTTTTCAGGCCTTAATGCAGGATGTCGTGTACAAGATTAATCCAGACCTGGATGAACTAATCCACATTGAACGGGTCACTTGACATAACCTGCGTCATCCCTAAATTAAATCATCAATAGCCAAAATTTGCATGACTCACGCAGAATTCCTTTAATAGTCCACAAGACCAAATGGCTCTATCCAGAGGGTGATTCACCCTACAGGAACAGGAGGGAGGTCAAATGAATTGTCCTCTGGAGGGATTGGCAGCTGCAAATGCAGTCTTGGGGTGAGAAATTCAGATTTGTCTACTGAGAAATTCAAAGCACAAGTTAAGAAAGATGATTCCAGCCTACCACATCTGGATCTACACACATCTGATCTACCCATATAACTAGGGTCCAGTAAATCTCAGATTGAGATGAGTCAGTTGCAAAGGGGGTAAGTAGAGGATTAAATCATTTTTCTATCAAAGGCAGTTTCCAGCATGGACCCAGCAGCACATCCCTTCCCCACAGCTCTGCAACAAACTGCTGTGTTTAGTGTTTAGTCTATAGGGCAAAGTCTAAATTCCAGACTGGCATCCTGCAGGATGAACAGCACCCAGCCAGAAGGGTCCGGAGCTCAGGCACCACGTACCCAACTTGTGGCAGGCACAAGAATTGGGTCTATTGTGAGGTGGTTCAGGTTTGCCACATGACAAACAAGTAACAAGTTTTTTGCATTTAGTAAAAACAATGCCAGTGTTTACAAAAGTATTAGGAAAATGAAGAGCAACTGTTAAAACATGTCTGATTAATGATTCTTTTCAAAGGAAACCTGAGGTAACCTCAAGGTGAGTTCATGGGGTTATGAGGGCATCCTACTGAGGTATATAAATACGTATTTCCCCCACGACTTAAATAAAACAAAGCAGTTGTTCAAATAAAGGTTAGAAAGGTTTTAAATGGCCTGTGGCTGTTTGTATAGCATGCTCCGTTTTTTAAAGCAGATTTTACATGATACGCTCTTGGTGGAAATAAACTCCTAATCCGTAGCTTTTTGGAGATAAACAAGGCTCTTTGATACCTAGTGAGCATCTCACTGTGACAAAAACACGCTGTACTTAATTTTTTTAATTAGAAAACATAATGGCAGAGATCCATCAGGCAGAATGCCCCTTTAGTTTCAGGCAGGACGGGTGGAAAATGGGCAATGTTAGTATAAATACTTTCTCTAGGCTCTCTTCTCCTGCATGCTGCCCTTGCAGCTCTTACTGCAGGACTCATCCAGAATAGCTTTCAGGCTGCAGAGTGGGTGGGAGCATATACCACCTGGAACATAGCATAGTTTATAGATAGCCTCCCCCAGTCTCAGCACACCCTACAAAACCACTGGAACCCTTCTCTGCCCTTCTGTCTCATATGTAGAAGTTAAAAGTTACTTATTAAAAACAAAGGCTCTCGACTCAAAGTTGCTTAGGGGTTATTTTTCAACCAGAGTAGAGCAGCTTATCAGACAGGTGGCAGCTGACTCATAACAGGCTGTACTTTGTTCTTGAAAGCTAGGAGTAAACACATCCTACTGTTATAGATGCGTAACGCGACGGTTGGCTCTCGCAATTAAGGGATGAATATTATGTGTATGTTAAGAGGAGTTATATTGATATATAGTTATGTTGTTGTCATATGTTCTCCTCAGAGTCCTCCTTCCCTCCCCGTTGTATTGTTGGCACAGGACAGCCTTGGTGGTTGGGGCATTTAAGAGGCGGGAAGGCTTGTTGCTAGGAGGCGTGGCATGGCAACGCCTGGCCTCCAATCAGATTGCAGGAAAGTGATCTCCACCAATGGATGGCGAAGAAGAGTTGACTGATGGACTTTATGAGGGGTTAAGGTTACCGGATGCAACACCAGGAGTATAAAAGGTGGAGCAACCATTTTGTGGTCAAGCACATGGCAGTTTAGTCTCATGCTTCCAGTGCTGTAATTTTTCCTTATTCAGTCTTTTGTTGTATTTGTAAAGGCTTAATAAACCTTCTAAAATTTTAAAGAGAGTGGTTGTTTCTCACAAATGGGGACTTGGTCTGGGAGAAACACCTTGTCTCCGTGGCCCTAGGAGATCTCAAAAGGGGAGCGCGTGCCCTGCCAAGTTCAGCGGTTCGATTAACTTCTCTTTGGGTCACTGGTGATTGGCAGGTTGACATCTTGGGGACAAAAAAAGACTAAATAATGAAAAAGAAGAGGAAGAAGGTGAGTACCATCCTCATAATTGCTTGTAATCCGGGTGCATTAACCTCAGCTCCAGGTGGTAGGGGATGGGATCCGTTCCTGGTCTGTTGGAGAGTAAGGACATTGGATGGTTGGGCTGATAGAGGGTGGGACGCAAAGTAAGAGGAAAGCAGGGAGCCGCAAAAGGCAGGATGCGAGTGAAAGAGGGGCAGAGAAGCTGCAGGTGGGACGCTGAGTAAGAGAGAGGTGGGAGAACTGTGGACAGCAGGATGCGAGTGAAAAAAAAGGGTAGGAAGAAGTTGCGAGTGGGACGTGGAGTAAGAGAGAAGCAGGTGAGCTGCAAAAGGCGGGACGCAAATGAAGGAGGAGTAGGAAGAAGCCGCCACAGTGGGAACCACAAGTGGAGGCGGGTTCACGTAGTTAGTGATTGGTAGCACTAAGCGCAGTAAAACTCTAAGGCTGCAGGCTTGGCTATGTAGGACTGCCCACGGCAACTCAGGGGTGCCAAGAGCTGTAGTGCCCAGTGGTGCTGACTTGGTGGCGCGGTTTCCAGACCAGAGAGCCGGACCTGTCCTGTGGTATACACCAGCATAGAGCCAGGTGAGCACAAGAGATCACGTGAGCAGCTTTTCGGTGTTCGCCCGTGCTAGTACACCGAAAGGCACCAGGGCGCTGGGACACAGTGGCTTCTCTGCAATCTGCCAGCATAAAGCCATATGATTGTGGGAGATCAAATAAGCACCTTTTTGGTGGTTGCCCATGCTCGTACGCCAAGAGGCACTGCGGCACCAGGACAGAGTGGCACAAAGAGCAGTGGAGCCGACCCGGTATTACAAGAGTCCCTGGATCTCAGGCAGGTTGTTTATTTGCTTTTGTTTTTTCTGGGAAGAAGGTAAGGTCCTTTTTTTTCCTTTCCTTTTCTTTCTCTTTTCTGTTTCTTCTTTATTTTTTTTATTTCTTTCTTCTAGCTGATTTGGAAGGTGGGCCTTGTTAGGATGGCCTGTGGTTGGCTGACTGGGAAGGCAGACCTTGTTGGGTGGGCCTGTGATTGGCTGTCAGGATGAGGCTGGGAGCAAGTAGGGAATTCCCAAGGAGAGAAGGAGGAAGTGAAGAGATCCCAACAGGTGACAGGAGACCCCCAGAAAGCCCACTGGGAAGAAAACTAGCCCGGTGGAAATACGACCCCAACACCAGAGATAAGGACAAGATCAAGATGATACAGTACTGTACAGTAGAGTGAACTAAGGGGGAAATTAGGCCCCATCATGTACTTTAGCCGAGGTATGTGTTGGATGAAGGGTGGATATGTCAGGCTTTAAACATCTGTATAAGAGCTAAGAAACCATTCAATCAGGAAGAGAGTGACTACGGTGCCTGCTGGGAAGGAGAGATTTGTCTTTGAGGGTGAACGTGTTTAAAGTACCAGAAAGTAGAGAATAGGACCCGTTAGACTATTTGCCCCCTCCAGCTCCACTGGCACTGGCCACACCTCCCTTGCCCTTTGTCTCGGTTTGGAAGGTGTCTGATGGGGGAAGAGCAAAGTCCCCTTGGAATGTATGAATCAAACTCCCTTCCCTCCGAATTATCGCAATTTTGACAATTAAGGGAGCTCTCAGGCAAAGATATTGAGGGTAGGAATAGCAGTCCTTTACATATATATGTATATATATGTATATAACAAAACAAAACAAACAACAACTATTACTGCATTAACAAAAAAAAAGAAAAAGGAAACACAAACAAACCAGGAGCCTCAAACAGCTCTGCCTTACAAAGGCCAGGGAATTTTGATCTCAGTGTTCTTTTCCTGAAGAGTAGAGTTGGAACAGTGTGAGATTCTGGCCAGTGGATGAGACAAAGTCAGAAGTTCTGTGGAGTTAGCTGGAAGGGCGAGGTGTCCCCACAGAGCAGGGGGGGTGTGGGGCCACACCGCAGCAGAAGGAAAGAATCATCACCGACGAAAATGGAGCGGTGGCAGCAGGGAGAGGGGGGCCGGCAGGAGGGAGAGACGAGCCACAGGGTCCCGGGGCACCGGGGCGGACGACACCTCTTTCCCTAGGCTGGAATCGGTGGTGACTGACCCTCTTGCAGCAAGCCAAAAAGTAGCCTCTCATCTGTCTTTGCCGACGGCCAGAGACGAACTCCTGCTACTCAGCCCGGGGATTTCCTGCCCCCAACACCCGCACTATCCCTCCCCCCCCTCCATACCTGGCCACTTCTTTTGTTTTGGGAAGCACCCATAAATACCCAGTCGTTAGTTTCCAGGCAACCCAGGGAAAAAATTCTACATAAAAAAACCCCAACAAATCTAACCCCTAACATCCTTTCATTGGCATAGTCAAAATACTAGAAACAGAGAAGCACAGTGAGAAGAAAGCAGGTCAAGGGATGGGAACCAAGCAGTGGGATTATATCCTCTAAGGGAAGTACCACTGGGTGGGGCACAGGGACGAATTGTATTTGTAACTGTACCACTCAGTTCCTCTGATGTGAGGATGTTCAGGAAAGAATTTAAAGGATTACTAGAAGACCCCATTGGATTAGTGGAACAATTAGACCAATTTCTGGGGCCCAACATTTATACATGGGGGAAAATGCAATCAATAATGACCATGTTATTTATACCAGAGGAAAGACAGATGATCCAGACAGGTGGGATACTGTTGCCATGCTTTTTCAGCCTTCTGATGTTTACCTTTGAGAAATTCTTTTCTCACGCACATTTCTGTAAACTACGGATTGTTTACATTCTTTCATGGGGGTGGAGTTCTTTTGATAGACACCTGTCTTGACCAGTGTGATTGGAGAGGTGTTGACCTTGCTTACCAATCACACTGGTCTGCTTGCTGTGCTGTATATATGGAGTCAGTGATGTAATAAAGTTAGTCCTCTTGGTTGAACTCATGTCGGAGTCCGTGTGATGAATCTAGCGTGTCAATGCGACAGGATACGGATATAGGAAAAGGAACACATGCAAGGACCTCCTAGGGTCCTGAAAATGCCCACACTACGCCCTAATTAGGCCCACAGCAACCCTGGGGGAAGGCAAAACATGGAGGAGTATAGAACATTAATTGTAAGGGGTATTAAAGAGGCTGCTCCCCAAAGCCAGAGTACTCATAAGCCATTTGATGAACAGCAGAAGAAGGAAGAAACCCCAGAGAGGCTAGAAAGATTGAGGAAAAATATGAGGCAGTATTCAAGTGAATTGACCCTGATACAGTGGCCAGACAGATCTTGCTAAAGATAAATTTTGTCACCCATGGTTAGCTGGATGTATGGAGAAAATTAGACAAGTTGGATTGTTGGCAAGAAAAGAGATTAGAAGATCTCTTAAGGGAGGCACAAAATGTGTATGTCAAGAGAGATGAGAAGGCCAAGGCAAAGGCCAGGGTAATGGTAACTGCCATTAGAGAAGAAAACCAGCACATAAGGAACAACCCATATAAGGAATGTGGCCGTGCCCCTGCCACAGAGCCCCTGCTCTGTTGTGGTATTCCCTGCTAGCTCAAAGGGTGCTTGCCACTGCAAGGGGGTGCAACCCTGGCCACCCACTCCTAGGAGCTGGGATGGTGGAGGCTGCAGCTAAAGGCTCTGGACTAGGTGCCCAAAGTCTTCCGTGGAAAAGGCTTCTGTATTCGCCAGCAGTGGAGTAAGGAGGCGACTCTCTACTGCTCTTATGGTCTGAGTTTATTTTGAGAACTCCAAGGGAGCCCCCTAGCTCAGAGGGAAGAACACCAAAGAGCCAAGAACAAAGGACTGCAAGCCCTTATAACTGGGGGTGGAGAACAGGGGAGGAGCAGGGAACTGTCCAACCAGGGAACAGGGGTGCGGTGGAGAGAGGATGAGGGAAAGGAAGAAGGGCCCCAATTGCGAGAGGATAGGCGGAGGTGGAATATGGTTCTTTGGGACCAGACTCCTAAAGGGGAAATCGAGAAACTGGAGAATCTATTTGCTTTTATTGTAAAGAAAATCAGCATATCAGGAGAAATTGCCCCTGAAAGGAAAGGGACCTGAGGGTTTATGAGAACAAGCAAAAAAACCAGGCAGAAGACTAGGAGTGTCAGGGGCTCTACCTCCTGGGGATAGAATACCATCAGGAGCCCTTGACAACCTTAAAAATAGGTCACCAAAGAGGAAGAATTTAAATTTTTAGTAGACACAGAGGCTGAAAGAACTTGTGTTTGTAAAATTCCAAAGGGGTGTGAAAAGAGTCAAGATACTGTGCAAGTAGGGGGCGCGAAAGGGGAAGGGTTTAAAGCATTCATTATAAAGAGAGTAAGGTTTAAAAAGACAAATAAAACAGGAATTGGGGATGTTCTATTAGTTCCAGAAGCAGGATGCACAGGATTTACAAGTGCAATTGAGCATCGGCGTGCTCCCACAGAGAGGGAAAATGGTAGTTAAACTTCTCTGATTAAGGGAGGAAGATGAGAAGATTCATGAAATAGCATGGGCAAGACTGAGAAACTGAAGTAAATCAAACGTGAATCCTATAGTAATAAAAATAATTGATAAAAACTGCCCAGTTTGGGTACAACAATACCCACTCTCCCTAGAAAGGGAACGAGGGCTGCAGCTGGTGATCCAGGACTTGTTTGAAGAAAGGACCTTAGAACCATGTATGTCTCCCCATAATACATCCATATTGCTGGTAAGGAAGTCAGATGGAACTTACCAGCTTGTCAAGACTTGAGAGAAGTGAATAAAAGAACTGTGAATCGATACCTGGTAGTGCCCAACCCCTATACACTGTTGAGTAATATTCCCCCATCACACCAGTGGTTTAGTGTAATAGACCTAAAAGATGCTTCTTTGGCTTGTCCATTAGCAGAGGAAAGTAAGGATATATTTGCTTTTACATGGGAGGACCCCAATTCAGGAAGAAAGCAACAGCTTCGGTGGACAAGGTTACCCCAAGGATTTTTGAAATCCCCCAACTTCTTCAGTCAAGCACTAGGAGAAGTACTATAACTTTTCTCCATCACACCTGAAATAAAACTTATCCAATATGCAGATGATTTGCTTCTCTCAGGAGAAGAAAAGAAAGTCTGGGAATTCACCATAGCATTATTAAATTTTCTAGAAAATCAAGGACTTCAGGTATCAAAAGGGAAACTTAAATTTGTAGAGCGTAAGGTAAAATACCTAGGACACATGTCAAGGGAGCCAGTGACTGAATCCTAAAATAATTATGGGGATAGTCTCACTTCCACGGCCAAAAACTAAGAGGGAGGTTAGAATGTTTTTAAGCTTGTTAGGATATTGTAGGCTATGGATCGAAGGTTACACTCAGGCCATCAAGTTCTTATATAAGAAGTTAGTTGAAGATGAGATTAAGTGGGAAAATGAGAATGAGCAAAAGTCTGAAGATTTAAAACAGAAATTAGTCAGTGCACCAGCGTTGAGTCTTCCTGCCTTAGACAAACCTTTCTATCTGTTTGTAGATGTAGAAAAACAGGTAGCACATGGAGTGCTGGCCCAAGACTAGGGAGGATCCTGGAAACCAGTGCTCTGTTTATCGAAACTAATAGACCNTGTTTCTTTTTCTGTTACTTGTTAATAAATAAGTTTTTTCCACTTTTCCTCCAAGGAGTTTTCTTGGGGGAAAGGGGGTGGAGGTTCGTTTCCTAGGAGGGGCTCCACTCGGAGATTATTCCTCTACTCTGCCCTAAACCAGGACACCCTGTCAGCTGAGGGTGGCCAATTTACATTCAGGTAGTGGAAGTGACCACCCTACTACTGGAAGAAAGGGAGAAATTAACCTTTGGGGGAAAATTGAAAGTATATATCCCACACTCAGTTAGGAGTATCCTAAGTCAAAAGGCTGAGAAATGGCTTACCAATTCTCAAGTGTTAAGATATGAAGCCACTTTAATAAATAATGATTTAAAGCTAATTGTGGATAACCATCTCAATCCTGCCCAGTTTTTGTCTGGAGAACCAGTGGAAAGACTAGCACATGATTGTCTAGAGGTTATTAACTATCAAACTAAAGTAAGAGAGGACCTAACAGATCAACTGCTCCAAGGGGGAAAGCGATTGTACATCGATGGACCTTCAAGAGTAATCCAGGGGCGCCGGGTGTTAGGGTACGCTATAATCGATGGAGGTTTGGTGGCCATTGAAAAGGGAAAGTTACCTTCCAACTGGTCAGCCCAAGCATGTGAGTTACTGCGAGGGTCTTGGTCCCGCAGCCTTCCCGGTCTGCAGTACCTAGGTCTGCCACAGTCTGACCTCGGAGACTTGCCTTTAAAAAGGCAGTCTATTTCAGCTCTAGCAGTGATTCCAGTGCAGTGATTTCACCTTGGTCAGACTGCAGCTCTTAAGGCGGGCTGCATTCCAGAGGCAGCAGGCGGTGCGAGGCGAGATGAAATCCTTTATTGCAAGAGTCCCGAGCTGAACTGACTGGCTTGCTCCCAGCCCTCTTTTTGTCCCCCCAACAGGGGATGGGGAGGAGCGTGGAGGATCAGAAACAAGCCAATCACAGAACTGAAAAACCAGGAAGTAAGAAAACAGCCAACCAGAGGGCAGAGATTTGTTTGCAGCCGTAAAGCTTCGTGGGAGCATTTTCCACCCCCTGCCCTGCCGGGGGTTGGAGAGAGAACTAAACCCTGGGGGGCTCCCAGGGTGTCCCGCTCTCTCGCTGGGAGCGGTGGGGAAGCTCCTGCTGCTGCCACCCTGGGTCCTGCGCCCCCGTGGCAAATTACTGGCCCTCTGCCCTCCATGGTAAAGCACACCTCCTCCCCCCCCCCCCCCCCCCCCCCCCCCCGGAAAACTCTGGGGGCTGCTACAAGTTATATGCCCTAAAATAAGCTCTAGAAATATTAATGCAAGAAAGGAGAATAATGTATACAGAGACGGGGATGGAAAAATTAATGATGGTGCTAACCCCCATGGGAGAAATGCAGGAAGTCTCCATATTTAGTTAGATGGAAGAGAGAGAACTCCTTAGAATAGGAGCAAAGAAAGATAATGAAAAGAAGTTACTGGATGAGAAACAATTGTTAAATAAACCACTTGCCAGGAAAATGCTAGAAGGCATGCATGGTACAACATGCTGGGGTACACAAGCGCTGAGCAATCAATTCCTAAGGGACTGGGGCTGCATAGGAATTTTTGGAATAGCTAAACAAGTAACTAAATAGTGTGTGATATGTCAACAAGTAAATAAAGAAGTCATGAGGAATACATCCAGAAGAGGGCGAGAACTAGCCTTATGACTCTTTCAGAACATCCAAGTAGGCTTTACTGAGCTTCCCAAGTAAAACGGTGGAAACTTTTGCTATTGATAGTAGATCACTTAGCCCATTGAGTAGAGGCGGTGCCCACTGTTAAAGCCAATGCCAGTATTTTTAGTAAAACCCTTCTGGAATCAATCATCCCCTGATATGGGAAGGTGAATAGGAGTGATTCAGACCAAGGAACTTGGTTCTTACATTTCACATGTAAGATATTACAGCAAGTTGTTCAAGCCCTGGGGGTAAAATGGGAGTTACACACTCCATGGCATCTGCAGAATTCTGGTCATGTTGAAAGGATAAATCAAACTCTTAAAAGAACTCGTACTAAACTGATGACTGAAACTCAAATGTCATGGATAAAATGCCTCCCTTTAGCTCTGTTAAGAATTAGAACCCAGTCCTGGTCAGATCTAAGAGTCTCACCCTATAAACTGATGTTCAGACTACCCTTTTTGACCTCGCCCTGGAGAGTTGCCACCTATGAGGAAGGAGAAGCCAATGCCAGAAAATATGTTACATCTATAGCACAGACCTTAAAAAGGCTAAGGCATAAAGGAGTGATTCCTCAAACTACTACCCTGGATTTCAGAATTCATAATGTTAATCCTGGAGATTAGATAATGATCGAGTCATAGAGACATCAGCCTCCAACCCCTCAGTGGGAAGGTCCTTTTCAGGTTTTTTTCACCACTGAAATCAGCTGTGCGAACTGCAGAGCAGAGATGGACTCACATCAACAGAATTGAAGGTCCAGTGGAAGAACCCAAGGAATGGACTATAACATCCAGACTGGGTGAGACAAGATTGACTCAAGCAGAGACTGAGAGATAACCAGAGAAGCACCAGGACATCTGAGAAATAGTCAAGCTTCCACCAGCCAGCTCAAGGACTGTTTTAAGTAACACTTTGGGCGGGGTATTTGAATCGTATTGGTTAATTGATGTAATAGTCCTACTTTAATGGATGGGGATGGCAAGTATTTGTTAAGGAGAAGTACACAAGGAACAGTAAGAGGTGCTGGGGTAGTTCGCTTAAGAATTGACAAGTAGAGTAAGACAGGAACTAGAGGGCAAGACCGAGTTGGCCTCTGTACTCGCAACCAAGACACACCTGCTATGGGTAGCAACCCCATGGACATGGTAGATGGCAGTAAAAAGCCACACCAGACCTCTGTGATTCCCTTTTGTCTGCTCCAAACAATTCAGGTCACCAATTCCACCAATCATTGTGCTTAAGGAAAACCTGAGGGGTTTTTTCCTGTTCCCACTGTCCTCACCCACATCAACAGATGCTATTATGACTCATCCAGAATTAAATTTTAACTCAAGAGAAGTAGATCATTGAAATCGAAAATGAGAATTAACTGCTCGAGGCAAATTACTTACAGAAAAGGGGGTTTATAGATGGGTAATGCAATGGTTACCTCTCATAACTAAGGGATGAATATTATGTGTATGTTAAGAGAAGTTATATTGATGTATAGTTATGTTGTTGTCATATGTTCTCCTCAGAGTCCTCCTTCCCTCCCCGTTGTATTGTTGGCACAGGACAGCCTTGGTGGTTGGGGCATTTAAGAGGAGGGAAGGCTTGTTGCTAGGAGGCGCGGCATGGCAGCGCCTGGCCTCCAATCAGATTGCAGGAAAGTGATCTCCACCAATGGATGGCGAAGAAGAGTTGACTGATGGACTTTATGAGGGGTTAAGGTTACCGGATGCAACACCAGGAGTATAAAAGGTGGAGCAACCATTTTGTGGTCAAGCACATGGCAATGTTCCTAGCACTGTAATTTTCCTTATTCAGTCCCTTGTTGTGTTTTGTTAGGTTTAATAAACCTTCTAAAATTTTCAAGTGAGCAGGCATTTCTCACACTATCCAAGCCAGCACATGGCCATTCAAAATCAGAAGCCCATCCAGTGCATGAGGCTCTCTTCCCCAAAAACCAGACTTCAAAATAAAAGAGTAGGAGCCTAAGAGAAGCAGCCAGGATGCAAAGGTTGCTCAAAAGCAGGATGGTGATCAACAGCAAGACACTTAAAATCAGCAGCAGCCACCTGAGACACACTAAACTTCTGGGATTAGACGCAGGTTTCTTGTTTTCTTAAGCTTAATACTGCGAAAGCCTCCTGTGTCCAGCAAGACATTCATGAGGATTGACAGAAATTAAAGGGTCTTCAAAATGTAACCGTCTTTTAGCACTTGATTGTACGTTAATTATTAATTAAATATAGCAGGATTATCTTGATTATGTTTTGAATTTAGAGGCTCTTTCACACAAGTAATAGCAGGAAATTGCTTGTTGCCTCCTTAAGTTCTTCTTCTAACTTCACAACTGAAGGGACTTTGGAATGTCCTCACCTTGCTCCCAAACCACAATCCTTCTGCTGGCTCCTGATTGATAAATGTGGAAAACATGTACAGAACATGACAAAGCAGGACAGAAAACCTTTATCACTCCAAATTGTTCCTGAAGCATATAAACCATAACTCAAGCACTTGCTTTCAAATTCTGAACTGATGTGGTCAAAGTGCTGAACTGTGTCCTGCCAACTCAGTAGTTATATCCAACCACTTCTTTTCTTACTATACACCTGGTTTTCTTCAAAGCTGCTCTGAAGTGGGTTAGATACAGTACAGAAAGATCCACAACCCCAGCCTGAAACCCAGCAAAAGAGTACACACAGAGCTCCAACCACAACCTCCTGAACTGTACAGTTTGGTTCTTTAAATGTATTATATTCTATAATACGTAACTTGGAGCAAACCACATCTTTTTAAAAAAAGCCTGCGAAAAAAGACCAGGTTAAAAAAAACCATCTTACCAAGAAGATGGACAGGCTATTAACCCTTGGCAAGCTGGACAATGACTGTACACAAAACATGCTGTAAAGAACTGAAAGGAGATGGCAGAGATCTGTAAGGCTTTCTACACTTCTATTCTTCTCCTGGTCCAACACATCTTTTTATCTCATTCAGATTCAAGGTCATGTCAGAACAGTCACAAATTCATCTCCACTATGTGCAAAATTCAAAAATATTTACATAGACACATAAAACTGCAAAAGTAAAACCAAAACTAACAGCCAGGGTTGTGGGTTAAAGTATTTCTTCAGAACCCAAGAGACAACAGTTGGGGTGTATTTGAAAACATATTCCGGCCTTTTAAATCAAGGCAGAGTTAGTTTCCACTGATAAAAAGGTTTATTTGTTGAGGAAAACTAAAAGAGGATCTTTCTTGTGAACATCAACCTTTTCCTTTCCACTACAGTCCCATTTGCTGACAGACTTGTTCACACAGTGACTTTCTGTATCTCCTCTCCCTCTAACCTATGGTCACTCATTCTGTTCAAGCAAAAACCCACCTTGACTCTCACCCTGTCTTTGACAGTAACCTGACATGGATGTGAATTACAATAACTCTGGCGTCAAAGACACCATCCTGAGTCACTAGATAACAGTAGTGACAGCCAGACTTCAGTAAAAGGAGACATCTTCTCCATGACTTTGAAAAGCCACTGAATAACCCCTTCCAAGCAACCTTCCCTGCTTAATGAAGATCCAGGATAACTGCTTTGTCTACCACCAAAAATGCACAGGAACTGTATTTGCCAGAAGTTCTTTGGATGGAAAAAAACCAGGAAGACATTTCTTAAATCATCAATTCCACAGAACCTGGATTTACACATCTGGATTGAAACCTTTTGTTGTGCATGTACAGCACGTTTTTTTCTGTGGAATTTCTACCCAGACATCACAGTGCTGACCCTGGAGAAGCAAGGGCAGAACCCAGTCCAATCTCAAGCCACGGCTGGGGTTTAGGGAGCCTCAGGTGGTTGGTTGGATGGAGGATGACAACAGGCTCAGGGAAGTCCTTAGAAAGTGATCCATGTTCAAACCAGTGTTCACAGCTGATCCTGTGTCTGCTTTGGTGATGGAGCTGTTGTCACAACCACAGTGGACACTGCTTTAGTAGAGCCAGAGACTGTTCCTTGCTGGAGATGGGAGGCTGGAACTGTTTGAATTCGTACCTGTGTGAAATGGAAAGGAAAAACTTGTCTTAAGAACAACCTGATAACTACACCTGGAGTGACTGCACCTGCATTGCGCTCTGGTGAAGTACCTGCTTCTGCTGCCAACAAAAAATCAGTTATTGGAACAACACCAAGCACCAAAAACACTACCAGAACAGAATCTGTCAGAAGATCATTCCATCCACTGCCCATGTGAGATGGTGACAGATTTCCAGATTAGAGAGGAAGGCCTGAAAACTAGTTTGAATAAAAACCTGTATGTCAGCTGCTTTTACTCATTTTCAGAAGAAGGACTTGGATCCATTGGATACATCACTTCTACAGACTTGTTACTATCAGCTATCAATGCAGATTAAATATTTGGAATTATGGAACACTAAGTTTCCAGACAGAAAGATGGATATGAAAAGCAGTTATGTGATTTCTTCAAGAAAAAGTGATGCACAAAAGCCAAAGTACAAAGCACTACAAAGACTGCTGAGTGTATAGAAAAATCCTGACAGGACCTTTGGTTTTACATTCATTATACTGGCACTGCTTCAAAAACATGTAAAAACTTTATTTGGATGGAGAGAAGGTAAAGGTGATGATAGATTCCATATGCTTAATGCAGGCACTACAAACAAGCTGTGTGCCTGTTCTTTTTCCGTAACCCCATGTATCCAGTGTAAAGTCCTCATGGAGATGTTAAGCCATAAAAAGCAAATAGAATTATCATTCTAGATGCCATTACCTGCGTGGCTTGGCCTTGCTGCTGCAGCTGCTGTAGGTGCTGTGCAGTCAGAAAGCTCACGGGCTTGTTCCCAGCAATCAGTTTAGTCCCCGCTGGCATTGTAGTCAGGATGATATTTCTGCCTAATCCACTGATGCTAAGGAAAAATAATTGTTGAAAGGTTAGTAAACAAAACAGCAGGCTCGATCTTTCCAACTCCAAACCATTCTTCAATTGCTAGTAGATTGTAGTTCTACACATGTACTAACCATTTTAAGTTGTGGGGTTTTTTTGCCCCCTGAAACTGGCAAATACACAAGTGACAAGTTTATGTCAGTATTTATAACTGACAGAAAATTATTTTAGCACACAAATCACACTCATTAAATCTGGACCATGCACATCACTGGGTTAGCCTCATCAAGACCTGAACATTTCTCAGTGCAGAAAACAGCTGAGCACTTAAAATATTAACTAAACAAGACACTATCAGAATTTATGGAAGAATAAACAAAAATGGCAGAGGAATTCTCACTAAGGCAGTTAACTTCTCTTGAATGGAGAGATGCCTTCAGATTACAGGTATTTTTCAGTGTGTTAATTCTTGCTCAAATAGACAGAACTAATTGAACAGCTGGTTTCAAGGCACAGATTGTTTTTTCTTTGGTGTATTTGCTAGAACCTGCATCTAAAAATAAGTAACTGAAAACTCCAGTCTCATTGCAGACACTATATCCACTCAGTTTCTTGCAGCTGATGGACCAGTTAACAGACTGCAATCCTATTCCAGCATTTGCTTGCTTGCTCCCCAGGAACACACACCTTCCTCAGCTGATTTCTAAAGCAGAACTATGAGATGCAAAGCACTCACTTGGCGCCGAGGTTGCCCTTGATGATGGGAGCAGTGACCACGCTCTTGCCCTTGACTGGCTGGCTAATCACTGACAGGGGCACTGTGATCCGTGCTGGAAGTTTGCCCTGGGGAACAGGAAGAACACGTGAGGAGCCATGGGGAGCTCAGCAGAGAAACCGCTCAACAACATAGGCTGCTTTGTGGGAGTCCTGTGAGCAGAAACTAGCAGCAGCTTTGCTGATGAAATCTGTGCTCCAGTTCAGGCTCCTTAAAATTCACCTCCCTCTCATTCACTACAGAGCTGCCTGAACCCTGAAAATCCACATCATCTTTGCATCACAAGATCCATGATTTTTATCCTTAGGAAACTACCATAGTGTCATTTAGCTTATGTAACCACAAAACAGTTTATGGCCCACATCAATTTGGGCATTAAAATAGCATTAAAGGGGGAAATCAGTTAAAGAAGTTAATACAAGTAACAAGCACTTCTAGTTCTGAATGTTCTATGACCATTCCAAGGGAAATTATTGCCAAGGTGTGGGGGCAAGACACAGAGCTGCATGAGGCAGAACTTCAAATATGCAAAGTTTATTTCATTCACTTGCAAGAAGAGATAAGGGAAGTATCTGACTTTTTGGAGGCATTTAGCTGCAACTTGGACACCATGAAATGAGTTGCAGACCCATACCCAGAATACAAGTTGTGACTACCCCATCCCTGAAAGTGTTCAAGGCCAGGTTGGATGAGGCTTAGAGCAACCTGATCTAGTGGAAGGTGTCTCTGCCCATGGCAGGGGGTGAGATTGAATGAGCTTTAATGTCTTCCACAACCTTAAATCATTGTATGACTGCCGTATTAATTTTAGTCTCTGTGGATGCAAAGAGCAGTTTTCAACCACAAAACATCAGTGTATTTTGGCACCCCCCTTTTTTCCCTACCCCCAGTGAGAGCTCAGCATTACTCACTGCCTGGGACGTAGATACTACTGTGGTGCTGACGGGCATCTGCCGCACAGCTGTGGCTCCTGTGCCGATGGTTATGGGGGTCCCCGCAGCAACTGCTTTGGACACTGTAGCACTCATGGTGGGTAAGGAGGTGTGGCCTGTGCCAGCAACGCTCACTGCTGAGGATGACTGCACCTGCTTAGTATGAGTGGCTACAGTGATGGTCTGCCCAGCTTTGGGGGGTATCACCCCCAGCCCCTGCACAATTCTGATTGTGGCAGCTGGCTTGGCCTCCGTGGATGCCACTGTGGTTATGGCTTTGCTCTTCTGATCTGCTACAGTCACACCCAGGGCAGGCATCAGGCGGAAAGCAGAGCTTGTTGGCTCTGCAGTCTTTAAGTCAGGAGTCACTTTAACCATAGTCCCTCCGGCTGGGCTGGAGGAGGCAGGAGATGCCGTGCTTGTCTTGGCTGGAGACTCAGCAGTCTGGACAGGGTTGGATGTCACGTGCAAAGTTGCGGAGATACCTTTCCCACCAGCACTGCTTCCCGCAGCTGCTGTGAAGAGGTCCTGAGTCAGTTTGACAGTAGTGACTTGAGACTTGGCCAGGGTGGCCATCATGTCTGGAGTTATGCGCAGCACCGTCTGTCCCTTCGCGTCCGTGGTTATGGAGGACGGGGGCAGGCGCAACACATCCTTCCCTTGGATTCGAAAATTGGTTGCTGTGAGTGGGATGCCACTTCCAGCCTGGGTCTTCACGCCAAGTTGTCCTGTAATAGCCACCTGGGAGAGATCAGAGAAATGGTTCTGTCAAACTAGGACAAGGTCCAAGGGACACTCAAAGCAGAACTTCCCAACAGGATGATGTTTGCTCCCACTAGAATGCAAGTGGAGTAAGACTAGCACTCAGTACATTACTGAAAATGGTCCTGGTTGTGTATCAGATGGCATTCCCAATCCCATCTGAAATAGGAAATACTTGTGGAGTGGCTTCTTTTCCAAAAAAAATGAAGGAGAGATCACTAAAGAACCTGCACAAACATGTACACAACATTCACCTGTACGTGAAAACACACAAACACACAGGGCTCAAACACACAAACCCAGCACTGCATCAGTCTGCACAGTCCATCAACTCACACAGCATTACAGCTCCCAAATGTTCCCATTTGCACAACAAACAGGAACAACCAGGTCGTGGAGCTCAATTCCTTGTCTCCCCCTCCCTCTCACCTGCTTGATGATGTTCTGGCCAGCCACATTCTGAATGACAGTGGTGGAGGAGGTGCTGGCAGCAGAACTGCCTGGAGAGCTGGTCACTGGCTTCACAGCAGGGCTGGGCACTGCTGGCAGCCCCGTCACAGTGATACCTGCCTGGCTGGCCATGGAGCTTCCCGCTCTCGGCACCTGCACAGGGCTACTTTGAGCTTTTACAGGCAGAGTCATCACAGCCTATGGAAGAGAGGAGGAAGACTATGAGTAGACTACCACAGTAGGAATGGCCTAGTGATTCTTCTTTGTATTGTGCCTTAGCTTGCGAGTTCAGGGGAGTTCACAAGAATTGGAATTCTGCTTGGAATTGTAGTGAGGTGGGTGTCAGTTTCTTCTTCCAGGTAATAAATGACAGGACAAGAGGAACTGGCCTCAAGTTCTACCAGAGATGTTAACTTGGATATTAGGCATTTTTTTTTCCACAGGAAAAGTTGTAAAGCATTGGAACAGACTGCCCAGGGCAGTGGTGGAGTCACCATCCCTGGAAGTGCTCAAAAAAATGTGTAGATGATGCACTTGAGGATATGGTTTAGTAGTGAACATGGTGGTGTTGCTGTGTTCATGGTTGGACTTGATCCTGACAGTCTTTTCCAACCTTAACAATTCTGTGGTTCTAAGTTCTACGGACTTTTTATGTAATGCACAATTTAATGACAGCAGGTAAAGAGGTGAAAAGCAGAGCACTGAACAGTATTGCATATGTAAAACTGTTTCTGTGCTCTTGCCTGCAGTTAGTCCATGCTCCAAATGAGCAGAGAATGCCTGTGCATCACACCATAACACCGCAAGTCAGATCAGATGTCAGAGCTACTCTAGCCCTTCCAACTCACCTGAGGGAGTACTTTGGTTTGTGTGGCTGTAGCTGGAACACGGATTTGAGGCACTGACGTGGGCTGCTGCTGCTGCTGGGTGACCGCTGGGGCTTGCTGGGACACGGCTGGGAGGCTGGATTGGGCAGTGACCACGCGGACCTGTGGCAGGCCTGAGGAGCTGCTGTGACTGACCATACGTGGGGTGGGCGCTGGCCCCACCTGCGCCTGTGAGCTCTGAGCTGGGGACAGCAACGTCCCCAGCTGGGGCATGGTGGGGGAAGACACCAGGAGAACACTACGGAAAAGACAGAGCCAGTAGGTCAACAAAGATGTAGGAAATATGCACAATCACAGAATCATTGAGATTGGAAGAGACCTCTGAGATCATCAAGTCCAACCTGTGACAGATCCCCACCTTGTCACCCAGCCCAGAACACTGAGTGCCATGTCCACTTGTTCCTTGGACACCTCCAGGGAAGGGGACTCCACCACCTCCCTAGGCAACCTCTTTCAATGTCTAATCACACTTTATGTGAAGAAATTCCTCCTGATGCCCAACCTGAACCTCTCCTGGCACAGCTTGAGACTATGCCCTCTTGTCCTGTTGCTGTTTCCTGGGTGAAGAGTCCAACTCTCACCAGCCTCCAACTTCCTTTCAAGGAGTTGTAGGGTGATAAGGTCATCCTTGAGCCTCCTCTTCTCCAGGCTAAATAACCCCAACTCCCTCATTACTGAATTATACAAATTACTGAAAAACAGCCAGCAGCATTCCCAAGTGACACAGGGGACAGAAGCAGTACCTCTGGCTGGGTTTTGCTGGCTCTGACCCAGCACCAGATACACTCTTGCTGACCGCAGACACTGGTGGAGGTGACATGGGTGTTGCTGGCAATGCAGGTGCAGTTGGTGTCACAGGAGTCACAGGAGTTGGTGGCATGCTGGAGTCACTGAGGCTCAGCTGACTAGGCTCTGCTGCGCTGGTGGGGAGGGGTTTAACAGCACCCTCCTTGCTACTCGACTTCTACAAAGAAACAGCATCAGCATCACAAAATCTGGGGTTCATTGCTGCACCCTACAGTAGGCTGAGCACTTCAACAGAGTTCTGTATGGTGGTGAATGACACCTTGCTGTTAAATCCTGAAATCAACCATGACTGACTGACTGCCTTTCCCCAGCTGCAGCCATGGATGCATTAGTGTGTTTGGCTGCTCCTGCTCTCAGGGAAAAGTGCACCTCAGTTGTGACAAACATTCAGAACATGCAGATTTCCACCTTGGTTAATGTGCCAATAGACAAGTACTTCAGACATATTTAATATCAGACATTCAAAGGCTTCAGACAGCAAGGGGGAGAACAGACGTGTTCCACACAGTCTGCTACAAATTAACCTCAAGACTAGATCTGAAAGACCATCCCTTTGACAGGGAGCACAAATGAGAGGATAGCAGTGGAAGCTGGGTGGAGGAAAAGCTCCCTCTTCATTTTACGCACTGACATTCATTTACATCATGAATTGCTAACTCAAACCTGGTAATTTTCATCACCTGCTACGGATGCAGAATTTATGGATTAAATTAAGACTAATCTTCTCAATCCCAAAAGCAGCTATGCAACCCTGACCAAACAAATCTACCATTTTAGCTGGAGGTTTTGGCTTCTGAAGAGCTTTCTTGGCCTTTGCTGCAGCAGCTTGAGCGTGATGGATCCGTTCTGCAACAACAAATTAATGGTTAGAGCTCCTGAACACAAGCAAATGGATTTAAGGAAGAGGCTACGTAAGAGCTGCAGATTCTTCTTCAGACAAGGAATTAAACACACACAGTCATGTAACAGTACAAAGAAAAACATCTAGTAGATTAGTCGAAAAGGCTGAAAATAAGACACATGAGAACATACATCTGCAGTTCTTGCACGTGGGACTGTACTTTTCAAACAAATGCTTCGAAATGACACACTGCTCTCTAGGACTGGGTTTAAGTGCTGAAGGACTAACATAAGCAAACTGACTAGAAAAAAAAGCTAGACTGACAAATTATTGTTCATTATCCATCTTTATAAACATTTTTAATTTTTAATATTTCACCAACCCGGGCTTACCAAACTCTTCCTCGCTCCTGTCTCGGTGCAGGTAGATCCACAACTTCCGCCCAATATCGTATTTCACACAGGGATCTTTCTCATAATGCAATCGGTCCAGAGCACCACTAACAACAGCGTTAACCTGAAGTTTAGAATTCACAGATTACAAGATATCCCTCGCTGGACTAGCCAAAACTGATTAATAGAAAAGCGATCCTATTTGGTACAAAACCTGAGTAAGCTGTGAGCAATTGCCATCTGAGTGAGAACTGACTGAGGGCAGATGTTGCAGCACAGAATGGTGCTTGCCACCTTGGGTTAAATGAAGCTTCCACCAAAGCTCTGAAAATTGACTATTTCTCAATCTAAAATGTAAGCAGTTCTATGCCAGTGTTAACTCTGTGGCTTTTCTAGCTGGTTTTTCATCATCCAAAGTTGATGCAGATTTGCAGCAGCTCGCCATAGTAGCACACAGCTCCTTTTTGCTCATCACAGCAGCATAAAAACTATTGGGCCTTTGCCACTGAACACTGGGTCCATGCAGTGTATTTTTATGAGAATCTGAGGTCGGACATGACTTCCAACTTACCTGAGCACTTGTGACATCTGGAGCTAGGAACTGGGAATCTTTGAGCAGCTCACAGATTTCAGCTCGAGTTCCCTCTCCATTAGGAAGGCGAGCAGCAGCATCACGAACTGAAACACAAAACCAGAGCTTAAACTTCCAGCTGTAACTGGGCAGCGGTACTCAGGTACTCCATATCTACTCAGGTACTCCATACCATACTCCAGATAGCTTTTGGGACTGCCCTATTACCTGTGCTCTCACAGTGCCTATGTACTGAAATCTAGCCCCTAAAATCCCTCAAAAATATGAGGAGAGATTATAAAGGAACATTTTAAAGTCTATCAACTGTGCCAACTTTGTCCTAATAGCAATGAACTTGCGGAACAGCATTCAACCCGAATGTAGATTCCTAAAGTCGTTATTTGAGGGGTCAGAGGAATATTTTTCTTCTTTAAAAAGTTTTTTTGGCCATGACCTTACCAAGGGACAAAATGGTGACATATGCTGGTCTGTCTGAGCGCAGGAGAGAATGTTCCCGGGCTTTGTTTAAGGAGGTTTCCTTGTCAAACACCCCCTTCACAGGACCAACAACCGACTCGAAGCCATGCATCCGGAAGGTGAAGGCTTTGTGGGGCTGGCTGTAACGGTAACGCTCCTGGAGGTGGACACAAGAGCATTGACTTTACCAGGAAACATACAGCAAAGCCTTATGTTATATTCAAAGGTAATTTGCTATCATTCTCTAGAGAAAGCCTTTTTAAGCCAAAGGCTGCTGTATCAACTTATTTTGGATCAAGAAAACCACAAACTACTTCATGCAAAATACAGTGCTCCAACTAAGCCAAGTGTGCAGGTGCAATGCATTCACTGTCAAGCAGCTGCAGAGACTAGAGAAGTGCCAGAAGTACAAGAGATACACCTTCTGTCATCTTCCCCTTCCTCCTTTTATCTGGCTAAAGAAAGAATTCCAAAGTTTAACTTATAAATTCTGTCCTACAGACAGCATATGGAGAGAAGGGAGAAGAATACCCATCATGTTTTCCCTCTAATTCCCACTTGCATCTACTACAGACAAGATAACTAAGTGTATGGGTACACTTATGGACACTTATTTTTTGCTTGCACACATACATGCTCAAAAAATAAAGAGGTAAGTCATCCTTTGATGGTGGGGACTGGCAAAGGAGACAGTGGGGTTGGCACAACCAACTAAAACTATCAATTTTGTTAATTTTATCTAATTACTTTTTACCAAATTAATTTTACCCACCGGAATTACTGATGGCTTTGAAACAAGTAGCTAGGCTATGTCATTAGCAAGTTTTACCCAAGGCCAAGATAGCGACTTCAAGGCAGAAGCAACATATCAATTCTTCACATTAACTACATTTGTGTAGAGTATAAAACTGCCATCCCACACAAATTCCAGTTTAGTGGCAACTGTTTCAGCAAGTGCCTTTAAAATGAAGATTCTCTTCTTACCTGCTCTTGAAACACCCGTTTCTCCTCTCCAGTGCTAGGCCGGACTACATAGTCAGTCCTTCTGAAACAAAGGACACCATCAGTTCTGAGCACAACAAGCCCACAACAGTCCCAAAGGATGAATCCCCTCATCCTTCTGCAAATTCTTCTGAACAAATTCTGAAAGTATTTATGGTAACAAAAGAAAGCCCTGCAGAGGTCTTAAAATATGCTGTGTGCACTACCTGAAGGCAAGCAAGGACTATAAATAATCTCATTAGCAGAACCTAAGCTAGATTGCAGCTTTGCTCTGATAATATATGTGAACTTAGATAAAATCAGTTGACTTTTAAAGTCCAGTTACTGCATTTATAAAATCAAACTATCAAATTTTCTCCTGCCCCATGGTGTAAAAGTGTTTTAAGATCCGGGGCACAAGGCCCAAATCTTACAGCTTCAGCAGCACTACAAAGGCTTTCAAGCAGTGTTACACACTCACACTCTGGGCAGTGGCATGGCATCCGAGCTGTCTTCATTTTCCTATTGAGAAAGAGAGAAATGTCAGTGTTGGGTACTACACAGTCAGGTTTTGTGCTCCTAGTAGGTGATTTTTGTCTGACTCACTTTGAAAAAAGTCTGGTCTTTGGTCTCCAACCAGAGATGAAACAGTGCTGCCAGTTCCTTCTCATGATCTTGGTAACTACCTAGTAAGAAATCGCAAAAATGTAAAAATAGAAGTCTTTTAATTGTTAGGAAACCAGCTGCTTGTAATTCCCAGTCATCTCCTTTTCCCTTCCCTCCTTGATGCATCATCAGTCACAGATGTTCAAACTGCAATATTGGAACACCTCCAGGCTTAGGAAATGCTAAATCCCAGTGATTCCCCTGTGCTGGTAGAAAGGATGGTGCTTCAACTCCTAGCACAGAAGGCAAGATGCTGTTTGGGACACAGTCACCTGTTCCCACTCTCCAAAGTGATCCTAGTTACTGAATCCATGAGCACAAACACTTGCCTACATAAACTCCACCAAAAACTGTGAAAGAGGTCAGAGGAAAAGCTTCCTGACTCAAAATCTCTGCCAGTTTAAGCCTGCAAGTATGATCACTAGAATCCCCATAGTTAAGAATGAAAAACTCTGTGTAGTAACTGAAAGAATGAACATAAACAGAAAACATTTGTAATTCAATCAGTATGAGTGTAAGCACATTGATCATCAATTTGCTCTTTAGTTCCCACTTCTGAAAATGAGAATAGCACCAGTTTGCTCTACTGAGAAACTTAATTCCTTTGCAATTGTAATAATCACTAATAACTCTGAATCATAAGAGGTATGGTCTACAGAAGGGAAAATATGAAGGTGTTCAGAAAAATTTGAATGCTGACAAACATGGTTAAGTCAGCAACAGAAAGAAATACAGCCCAGTGCCTTTGTTCAGTTATGCTCTGTCTGCTGCTGATCCTGACATCTTGTGACCACCTCAAATCCAAGTCACGTATTAGCTCAGCTAAAAGAAAAGAAAATGCCTAACCATGGGATTAACAGCTGTTTGTGTTTCTCTCCAGGCTGCAAGATGAAAAGTAAAGTCCTGGGGAAAACAACAAACCTTTACTATAATACATATCACAGAAGAACACAAGGTACTCACCAAGCAATTTCCACTGCTGAGTTTTTTCCTTGAATTCAACAAAAGGTGAGAAGCTGGAAGGAGCATCTACATTGACAAATGTGCATGTCAGGGACATTATACAATTGTCCAACCTCAAAATCCTACTGTGCTAATGCAAACTGTCAATTTGAAGACTCATAGTGACAGATAATTTTAAATGATTATGTAAGTGCATCTCTAAATTTATCCTTGCCCAAAGGGAAGGTGAGCATCTCAGAGTATAAGGGCGAGAACAAGGAAAGAACAGAACAGGATAATGAGCCTTCCAATAACAGGCTGTCAGCTGAGAGCCTGTTCCTGCTGTTCATCATGTTCAGACCGGTTATTTAGTGCTTTGAGATTAGAAAATTGTCTGTTGAGAACTTAATCTTCAAGCTGAAGAGGAAAAAGAAATATGAGGCCCCAGGGACTGTTATTGTACAGTGAAAATTCATGGGCTCGTGGGAAGACAACTTGGGATTTACAGTATTCACCAGCATTATGGACAATATGCTTCAAGGCCACCACAATCTACTGTCTCTGCCTTTAAAACTTCCCACTAAGCAAATCAGAACCATAGAATAATTCAGTTTGAAAGGAATGGCTGAAACTCAGCTGGCCTTAGCCCAAAGTGGGCCAACCTCATGTTTCAGTAGATTGCTCAGGGCATCATCTAGTTCATTCTTTATTATCTCCAAAGACAACTACAACTTTAAACTGTGGGGGAAGAGACTAATTCCTTCCTGCTTCAAACACCCTGCTTGAAGCCACGATCTGAATGTGAGAAACTCTCTGTCTAGAGGCAATTTCACAGACATTTTCACATACTTGGGAATCATGCTGGGTCTTATCTGCTATCTACATGCAAAACAAGTTGACCACAACCAAGACATGTCAGTCAAACAGCCTATCACAGAAATGCTGCCAGCAATACAGGGATTTATTGTAGCGATGAATGAAAAGTTGGTTTGGGCTATAATGCAAACCAGCACTGACTAGAACAGGGTATTAGTATTATTAACATCTCTTCTTACCTCTGCTGTCACCTGCCAAATACTGCAAGGCAGGTAAAACCAATTCAGACCAATTAGAGGCAAAGGAGAACCAGTTATTTAGTGCACTGGCATGAGAAGATTGCCAATCGAGAATTTTCTCTTCAAGCTGAAGAGGAAAAAAAGTTATTTTATTAATGATCTCACATTTTAAACTATGACTGTCTTCACAGAAACAGACCAGCTGAACATATACAGGGGACAAAAAGGTTTTTATGTATGTGAAACAGTCACCTGACTTTTTCAAGTAATCACAGCACCAAAGGAGGGGAAAACACTTCCCCACCTCTGCCCTTAATATATAAAATATATCTAACCATGATCTATAGAATGGGTATGGTAAGACTCACAGATTCATCTGACTAAACTCATGAAACATGTTAAAACCAGAATGTGGTGGTACTCCCACAGCGTTTAATTTTTTTAATGTGTAATCTAAATCTTACAATACAGCAAAGTCTGGAGAAAGATCACTATTACAAAGCTATAAGCTCCTCTATTCTTTGATTTTGCTGCCTGCAAAGATCCCTAGATGAGTGGGTGGTTCCTTACCACAGAGAGAGTAGCAGGTCCTTCCAGAAACAGTATCTCCAAAAGAAGGAAAAAGAAGCTGGATGATATTTCATTTATTTCAAGGCATGGTTTCATATCTTCAAGAGGTCTTCAAATGAAAGAGAACACAAGCGGAGTAAATTCCATGAGTAAATATTCACCTCCATATACAAAGATGAACACCACACATTTCACACATCCCAAACTGCAGAAAAACACAGCCTGCAACAGTCCCACAAAAATGTCAGCTGAAAACATGTTGCTTTTTCTATCCATGCAAGGTGTTCAGGGCCCTCTGAAGCACTTACTCCTCTTTGACAGACGACAGAGGGAGGGGGGAAAAGTCCTGAGACTTTGATGGGAGTCCATCTGCATTGCCAAGAGAGTCAGCCAAATCTTCCACCTCAGTTTTAATAATCTTCGGCTTCTTTTTTTTCTTATCTTCCTTGTCCTTCACCTTTTTCTTGAGGGTTGTGGTGTCAAATAAGGCTTTAGATATGATAAAAGTTAAAAAGAATAATTAGACATCTTCTTACTATACCTTAATGAGAGCCATAAACTATTTAAGTATGTATCTAGAAATGTATGTTGTGTGCACTTATTCACACCTCAACCATTCCACCTTCCCAGCTGCTGTCATAAATCTTCACTTTTCCCCTTAACAGAAAACGTCTGTTTTTTAAACCAACATATATGAAATGAAAAAGGCAAAGGATCCACTGACTTGCTAAGGAACCTTTCCTGCCAGCATTCACTCGAGTCACGATGTCCTCAAGGGTCAGGTCTGTCGTGACTAGATCAGGGTGATCCTACACAGGACAATGGGAAAGAAATTAAACTGAGAAAGGTCAAAATGTTAAGACAGCAACAAGGTGAAGAAGTACTTGAGTACTAAAATGCACCAAACTCATGCAGGATCAGCTTATTAAATTATTTAATGCAACAGAAGTTGGGAAGTCTTCTAACTCTCACATCCAAAATTTTGTATCCCCAAAACACACAAATAAAATTACAAAATCCTTCTATCCAAATAAACATGGCAAGGAGCTGCATCTATACACTGACAATTGAACCCAGGTTACAATAAAGGGCTGATGGGTGGGTGCACACAAAAAATAGCAACAATTTTGTCAGAAGTACCATGATCTTTATGCCAAAGAGACAAAACCATCAAAGATAAAATGCAGTCCCACCCCCCAAGACTTTTTGACATCTTACAGGCTGACGTTTTCGTTTTTCATGGTGCTTCTTCAACATCATCTTTAAATCGCCTTCCCCAAGTTCTATCTTGTCTGCAATGAAAATAATTATTTGCAGAGTTTTCCATGACTGTTACCTTACACCAGGGGTCCTCAAACTTTTTAAACAGGGGGCCGGGTCACTGTCCCTCAGACACTGTCAGGGGCCGGATTATAGTTTGGAAAAAAATGAACGAATTCCTATGCACACTGCACATATTTTATTTGTAGTAGTGCACAAAAACCAGGAAAATAGTGCAATATTTAAAATGAGGAACAAATGTAATCAACAAAAACAAATAAGATTTCAATGTGAACTATGGGCCTGCTTTTGGCTAATGAGATGGTCAGTGTTAGGTTCCATATTTGTCACTGCTAGTCGTAGGAAGTGATGCAAGTGTTCAGCAGTTAGTCTGGATCTGATTGGAGATTTCAGATGTTTCATTCGGGAAAAAGTCTGCTCACAGACATAGGTGCTGCCAAAGATGGTTGCAATTTTGAGTGCATGGTTCCTGAGATTATGATATGTCTCTGAGGGGAGAGATGCATAGAAATTAGTAAGGCTGCTTGATTTGAATGCACCTTTCAGCGAGTCACAAGTCTGTAGTTCGGCCAATTCCATTTGGTAAATCGGATCAACAGTTTCAATGTTAACAGAAAATGGGTTCTGGAAAAGTTGTATGTCCTGTTCATGGGGATGAAGCTCTTTAAATCTAATTTTGCAACATTTTTGCAACATTTCTAGTACATCCATGCATGTTTTTTTTGGGAATGCAACTTCTGGTTTTTCTGCAGACAGGTTTTAGAGTCGTGGGGAGATGGCAGAAGTTTTCCTCCTTTACTTGGTTAATGAGCAGGTCCAACTTGACTTGAAATGCTTTCACATGTGAATACATTTCACAGATCAACTTCCCCTTTCCTTGAAGTTGGACATTGAAATTGTTGAGTAGCTCTGTTACATCTGTCAGAAAAGCAAGGTGCCAGTTCCATTCTGCATCTTTGAGCTCTGGTACTTCTTTGTTTTTAGAAAGCATAAAATCATAAACCTGTGGAAGTAAGTCATAAAATCGTTTCAAAATTTTCCCTTGACTCAGCCAACAGACTTCCGTGTGGTACAAACAGACAAACAGCTCTTTCTTTGTACTCTGTGAAAAAATAATCAGAAATCCACTTTTCTTGGATTACCCTGCACTCGGAGTCAATTTTTCTTTTTTTTGACATGAAAAAAAACCGTGCTTCCCACTGGTGCTGGCTTGCTTGTCCTGTCCGGGAGCTGAAGGGAGGGAGGGAGAGACGGGACAGCCGCAGAGGAGGAGGCAGCAGCAGTGGGGCGGTTTGTAGCCGAGAGGCGCCCCCTGGGCGGGGCAGGTCGAGGACCAGGCGCTGGTTCCAGCCTGAAGAAATCAGCTGTGCAGGAATCCTGACGGGGTGCGCCCACGCTGCTGTAGCTTCCACGGGAAACCCGAAGGAGGAGGGTAGGGCTGTCGCTAGGGGGGCAAGGCGACAGGCTCCTGTGCTGATGAGACCACAGAAGACACGCCTTCTCGGCCCGACGTTCAAGGTCTCCGTGCCAGACCAGTTCTCTTGAGGCCAGGGTGACAGGGCAAAAAGCCCAAACCAGGACTAGAAGTGCATCCACTCCCTCCCCAGCCTGGGATGCTGTCCCAGTTCCTCAACTGCGTCTGCTCGTGGTTGGACGAGATTTTTTCTAAATTAGTTCCATGATGCCACGGGTCTTTCTCATCTGCGTATCTCTGATGCTACCTCAGAAGGACGGACCCGCCGATCTGAGAGCGGGGGTTGAGAAGGGACGGGGGAACGGGGGAGGCGGCCGCGGCCCCGTGGGGTCGGGCCGATGGGCAGGGTGGTTCTGTAAATACTGGCGGGCTGGACTGAGGACACTGGCGGGCCATATCCGGCTCGTGGGCTGTAGTTTGAGGACCCCTGCATTACACACTTCTTAGAACGCCATTTTCTATCCATTTACACTTCCAGCAATCACCAAATTTCAGTAATTAATTTCTCCATATATGAATTTCATTCATTCATTCATTCATTCATTCATTCATTCATTCATTCATTCATTCCAATGCTTCAGTATCAGTCATCAGATTTCACTGCTAATGCAAGCATGAAAGAGAAAAGAAGCCAGAACAAGCTGGAAGAGTTTGCAGAATTGATTACAGTCACTTCAGGAGAGATTCTCAAGTATTTGAACTGGACTATGCTAATGCTTCAACCGCTAAAGGCAAAATATAACAGAGGAATCAGTAGTATTACAGAAACTATGACTCTTGTGTTCAAATACTGGCCTTGCAAGAACAAAAAGATTAAACTGGAAAAAGAGCCAACTGTTGTGGAGACTACAAAAATGAAACATTACAAGACTTCCCATCAAACAACAGATTTGACAGGTGATTTCTTGCAGGGTCTCAAGGTAATTCTCCGCCCTCTATCCATACTGACCCCTTGTTTGGTTCTCACCTGCAGTTTTCATGTCCAAAGTTGACAATGTGGGGATCACTCTCAGGGGAACTGGTGGACTTGAACAACGTGCTGGAGAACTTGGAGGCCAAGAGATTAGATCTAAAACAGATAAATTTACTTCTGCAAGACCCATCACCAGTTTGTGTAACTATTACCATGTGTTCATTAGATCCCAGCCAGTGGAAGTAGAGCCCAGAATCCAATCTTTTATCAAAGGCTTTGTCCTCACATCAAAAATGTGTCTTTTTCCATTCACCCCTGGAGTCTTTAGTTCAGCCCAGGGCATTACCTTCTTCATCAGAAGACAAGGTAGTGTCTCCACACTCCTCTTTCACTTCCCTCAGGATCTTCAAGTAGCGCCGATGTGTCCGTCTGTCTCGTTCTTCTGAGTCATACATCAGTGGGAAGTGTTTTCTTCTTAGGGTCATGTCAGGGCCTCCTTTCCTGGCTAATTCCAGCAAGTGCTGAAAGGAGAGATTCATGTGCCATTAACTATGCCAGCTACAGTGCTGTAAGCCAGGACAGGTAAGCCCAGCTCAGATACTTCTAGCAAGGCTACCATGCGGTGCCATCAGTACCTCAGATTTGTACAAGGGAAACCTTAGGAAGGATCAGTATCTGCCACATACAGTATTTTAAACCTAGCATTTCAGACTATCATTTAAAGGAGAGGAAAAAAAAGCCCAGGTGAAATTTCTGCACCTTCTTCTGCACACAAATACTATCTGTCATTTTATATGGACTGTTGAGAACTTAAATCATTGGTGTGAGGTGTAGTTTCCACACAAATATGTAGCAATGACATAGAACACTGTCTCTTTTGAAAAAAACATTTTACCTCTCATGGTTACAGAGGAAATAACTTCCTGTGTTTTCCATATTGTTGCCCAATGAAGATGTGGATGCCCCATCCCTGGAACTATTCAAGGCCAGGAGCAACCTGGTCTAGTGAAAGCTATCCTTGCCCATGGCAGGGGATTGGAATGAGATGAGCTTTAAAGTGTCTTCCAACCCAAACGATTCTGGGATTCTCTATTTCCTGCAACATTGTAGGGCATTTTATAAAGAGAGACTTATTTCTTCATCCCTACATGCCATATGTTTCAATGTCTAAGTGTAATGAAAGGTAAATGAACAACAAACACATTTCAGTTGGCAATAATTTGCTCAGAGACGTTTCCATAGAGGAAGACTTTCCCAGGGATTTGCAGGCATGAGAATCAGAGGTTTGGATCCACATATTTTCTAACTGTGTTTAGCAACTAGCAACTGCTTGTTTCAGAAATGGTAAACAAACAAAGGCAGAGTGACTTGTTAACAAAATAGTAAATTGCAAAGGGGCAAACGCAGGAAGTGGGGACAAGGCAGACATGAAAAGAAGACAGTGCACACAAGTGAGAGCTATGAGTTACACAACCTGAAATCTACAAATATAGCAATGGATCTGGAGTTCTCTCTGGGCCACTGGAAAATCCAGAAGCATTACACATTCAGTTCATTAAAGGAAAGGCCTCAGAGAACTGTAATTGCACCAAGACACTCTTTATAAAGACAAGCTTTTCATCCCAGAGCACACTCACATTGCGGGAAGCGAGGATCTGCTTAAGCAGCCTGTAGAAGTACTGCTGCTGGGCACTCAGGTAGCGCTTGTACTGCGACTTGTAACAGAGCTGCCGGTACTTCACCACCTCAGGATTGAAGTGTCCATCTGTAACAAAGACAAAACACACACCTGGGTTTTCAGCTGCTAGCTGAGAAATTGCTCTAAACCCGTAGGGAAGCTCACGAGGCTGACTCACCCCGGAAGAGTTTCTGGGCCATGTGTAGCGGATTCCCAAACCAAAAGTTTTCCCCACTGAACAGTGCCAAAATGAGCTTGTTCTGATGCTCTTGGTTGTTCTCAGGGAAGTGAGGCAGGAATTTTTTTAGGTGCTCTTGCTGCTCATCTGTCAGGACCTCCTGCCACGTTGACAAGCTAACAACCTCAAAGAAGATCTCAGGCTAAAAAAAGCAAGAAACAACAGTAAAGAAAATGCAGCCACATCCTTGACCATTTTCTAGCCCTTAATGCTTTTTAAGTAACAGCAGTCATGAGACAGTGTTTTATGAAATGCAGGAAACAATAGAGGGTTAAAAGGAAAGGTCAAGAAATTGACACTACTAACAACAAGAAAATAAATTCAAAGCTTGTAACAATCTTCTTAAAGGCAATTTTAAAATAATAAGGACATAACAGAATTGATTTAGAAGATATTGTCCTGAGATTAATCAAAGACCTTCTTGACACTTTTTCCAAGGCAGTCAGAAACACCTCCCCTTTTCAGTTCAGTCTGTAAGCCCCCAAGAGGGAGTTAAACATGTCGTTTATATAGAGGTTATGATAAGGTGAAGTGTCTCAGCACTACTCACATCCTCCAGGAGGTCCTCAGGCAGACTGACCCGGGTTGTGCCCAGCATGCAATCCTCCATGATGCCTGTACAATTGCCCTCCAGCTCCAGGGGGTCTGTGAGCATGTGATCCAGGGCATCCATTCTCCACCCCTCCTGCTCCTGGACAATGACAGCAAAACCTTCAACAAACAAAAATCCCAAACCCAGATACAACTATCCCGATGTGAGGAGTGACGGAGAAGCCACCTTTGATGGGTGGTTGTTTAAATGGAAACTGTGGAGCTGGCCTGCAATATCTGTATATAGAGACAGCAAGACCATATATATATCTACATGTATATATGTACGTATATATAATACATACATACACATGTATTCACACATATACATACATACATATATATATATAAAACACACATACAGATGCATTTACTCTTCAATTACAACAAAGGTAATGCCAATGGAGAAGTGCTTTTCCAGACAGGTAGACTGGGAAGTACAGCTGACCAATCTCACTTTCCTTCCCACCTGCAGGAACTGTTGTCAACACCGCTAAACACCAGGTAGACTACATTTAAATCTTGAAGGCAGTTTTAAGGTGCAGATCAGAAGGTCAGGTCTAAGGTGGGGTTTATCTTAGGTTGAACGTGTGACAGGGCCAGGAGCCCCCTCCCCTCCGGCGCGACACAGCCGGACCGCTCTGAGCTGCGAAGAAACGCATGAAACCGTGAAATAAAGAAAATGGCAATATAAAACCCGCTAAAAACCGCGTGGGACAGCGAAGAAAATAGAGAAAACAGGTTTATTTCATACCACTTAGGCGGCGCGGCGAAGGCGGAAGGCGGCGGCGCTACCGCGCCTGCGCGAATGCCCCGCCCCCGCCACACTGCGCGTGCGCGTGGCCTCGCGTCGCGACAGGCCGCGATAGCGCCGGGGCCTGCCTGAGGACGAGATCGTGAGACCCCCTAAAAATACAGTAGTTGTGGAGTGGTGAAGCCACATAACAATCGCAGGTTTGCAGGGCTTGACTACAGTCCTGTGCAGTGGATTAGTCAGTGAGATGCTGTGCTAATATTACAGTGAAGTGCTGAAAGGCTTAATATTTTGAATTTTAATGCAGCAAATTTTCAGACAGCAAACGGAGGTTCTCCCTGGCTCTCCACGCCTTTACGCATTGCCCGCCCCCTCCAGGGACTCACATCAACCATTTCCAGAATAACATTTAATAAAATCTTGAAAGGTTAAGGTTCAGGGTTGCAGGTGGAAATACCTGACAGCAAAAATGTGTTTAAAGCAATGTACAGACAAGCTCTCATCTGTGACAAAACCTGGCTCACGATAAATCACAGAGTGCAGGTCTTACCCCGAGTGAGAGACAGGGAAGAGTCCATCATAACTTCTGCGCGGAATCTAACTTCTCCCTGTTTTTAACTTGTTCTCATACTTTCTTTACTTTTAGGTGGAGTTTGAGTGACTTGAATCACACATCTTAGTGAGTGACGGTTAGACCTTGTGAGTGGATATGTCAGGATAGCACCTGAGATAACCCTGGAATGGGGACATGAGTCATTCCTAGAGGTATTCTGTCATGGTTTGCTGATCCAACGGCCATCATCCTTATCTCCCTCAGTTTTCAGATGCTGTGCAGCTGATCAGCTAGAAAGTACTACCTTTTCAATTTAAAAATGGTTTTAAAAATTCCTTACTTTACAAGGGTTTCAGGGACACAGGGGCTCCACTCCACTCTCCATTTACCCTCCCTTGGATTGTGTTGTGGGAGGTCGGAAATTCTGTTTTCCATCCAGAGAGTAGCAAAATGTATTTTTTCCCTGTAACTTCTGTACTGTTGTCCCATTTATCCACACTTCACTCACCCTTCACTGAACACCTTACCCCAATGAACAGATTGGTCATCTCAAGTGATTAAAAAAAAAAAAAAGAAGAGAAACATTTATTATTTTCAGGTTGGTTTGGTTTTTTTTTTACACCTGCCAGGTTGCACGAGACTCTGAACACAACGGTCACCAAATGTACAATAAACATCCACAGTTAAATAATAGATGGGGCCTGAGCAGTCCAAGAGGTGCAAGATCAGGATGCATGGGCTGGGGTTGTTTTCTTTTTCCTCCAGGAAAATACCGAATCTGACCCAAAACACGTCCAAGGGACAGCATGTCCAAACAAAACACAGACCTTGCAGGCAACTGAGAGGACTCTGGATTTACACTTCTGTGGGACACAACAGAGAGATCTTTGGGTTGCTATGGTTTAAAAACAATAATAATACATCCTATACCTTCTGCGCTGCAGAAATGGAGGAAAAAAAAAATCTATGCAACCTTTGCCATCTATGCAATCACTGCAGTTCCTTATTTTGGAAGGAAAATCTCTGGTACTTCCTTTTCCAGGCATGCTTCTTTCACAGGCAATTCATTCAACTTGGGACACTAGGAATTAACTTCACCTGGAGCAGGCCAATAGCCCGAGTGTGCTGCTGCTGCAGGACAGAGAAACTTTGATGAGGAAGATTTGAGTTCAAAAAGGCTGTTTTAAAATTATTTTCTGTTTTTAATAGTTAAAGGTGAATAGAGCAAAATTGTTTTTAAACCCCACAAATGCAACATCATTAATGGGAACATATTTGATGTTCATCTATTGTCTAACTTTTAAGACTCTTAAAATTGCTCCTGCAGGGCAGCATCCCAGTACTCCCATTCTCCCATTTCCAAGTCTGCTATTTTCCTACTACTTGTAGCATTTCTGGCTTGTTATCAAATCAGCAGCAGGCTGAAGAAAGCTAAGACAAAATTCTCCCTGCTCTCTTTCCACAAGAACAACATTGCAAGACCCAACATTGTAATTCCAGAGTCCTCAGCAACATGAATTCAAGTTAATTACTGGGCATTATGGTTGCTTGCCCACAGTGCCACAGTAGCTGGGCTGCCAAATCCACAGAATTTAAGGTCACTCATCACTGCACTTGACCAAATGGGAACTCTGGTCCATGTTAATTCTACCCAACTCAATAGTGCCCCAGTATGGTGGTACAGCAAGAGAAGAGAAATCCCAGGAACAAAGTAATCCACATTCTGGCAAGTCACTTCAAAGTTACCTCATAACAGTTCTGCACTGGCCAGTATTTGCCAACTGATTTATCTCAATACTATTTCCATGCCACATTAACAGATACATTAATTACCAAAGTGGCCTGCTTTGGTACCAAGTACCTGCTACAAGGCTTTGCCCACAAGGAACCAGATTTGCTCTTGTGCAGCCTGAGTGTGGAGTTCTGTCATGTCAAAGAGCTTTAACTCCATAAAACCTGATACCACAACGTGTAGTGCTTACTGACATGGGTAATCCACACCTGAATCCATGGGAATACCTATGGAAGAGTCCCATATTCATGCAGTGCAGTACAAGAGAAAACAAATGAAAAAAAGCCTCTCAACTTCTGTCTCAAGGGCCTCTAAGACACAGCACCCTTCTTTGCATTTGTTTTATAAATAAATGTATCCTGTTACACACAGATGTTCTGGCATGAGTTTTCCAGCAATGAGTGGAAATTCAGACATACACAGTATATCCCATCAGGAGTCAATGGAGTTCTAGTCATGTTCTTGCAACCACCAGAATACTTTAAACAACCAATCAAGATGACCTGTGAAGGAGAACTATGTAAGGAAAAATAAATTACACGGCCTTAAAAGATAAACCTTCTCTCTCCCTTTCTCCTGGTCCCTAAATGCAACATGAATTCTGTACGTAGACCAGGTCCATCACATCAGGCAACTGTCACGGATGGCTTTCCATGTTCCATAAATAGTGGTCCACTAGCATGTTTCTTGTGTGTTTTCTGAGTCCAGGGCTGGTTGTTTTTTGGAACTGTCCAAAGGAATTACAGTGCATTGTTAACAAGGTTATTTGGGAAAAAAAAAATCAAAGTAACTAATTCTCCATCCAGTCTTGAAGAGGAGTGTCTTGAGTTACAAGGAGAAATATGTTTACTTTGAGGTGGCCAGAGATAAAGACCCTGTCCCTTCAGAGGAGTGCTCTGTATCCTCGTTTTCTCCTGGCACAACTATCGTAGATCACAGCAGAAGCTGCTGTGCAGGTTTAGCTAATCCTTTTTTTTTCTTTACAGGCAAAAAAATAATTTTCCCTGCAAAAACTGGAGAGAAAAGAAGTAACAGTGGATCTGTACTACCCTTAGGTGCTCCTAGGATTTCAGTCAGTTTGTTCCAAACAATATGGGTTTAAGACTGCTTTTCCTGCTTTCTGGAACTGCTGGGTAAAGGAGGGCAGGGCACACAGCGTGTAAACAGTTCTGGAGGGCTGGAAAAATAATAATTTAATGGACTGCTTCGGCACATCTTCACAGCTTCATTGTTCAATCCATCCCCATAAGGGACACCAGGAGCCACCACTTGGCTGCTGCTGCTTTTTTCTGCAGGCAGTCTGCTCATATGGTGCAGGGACACTCCCCTTCACCTTGGCTGCTAGAAGCCACAGGAAGCAGTTCTGCCATATTCTAGCAATTTACATGATGTTCTCCAGTTTAATGGCTCCTGTTAAAAATATACATATGACAATCTGCCAGGAAGCCTTCAGTTAGGCAAGCTTTTTCCCATACAGTTGAAATAAAATTGTTTGCTGGACACATTTCCAAAAAGGAAAAATAAGGGTCAGCAGACATGCCAAAAATAAAGTCCAAGGGCAGCAGAGGTTTCACTTCTCTTGCCCTTTTTCTTAAAAGCTCCATAAAAAGCATCCCAGAAGGATTTTGAGGGTATTTCATGGTCACTGTGAATTAAACCCCCTAAAAGCATTAACAAGAGCTCCAAGATTTTAGTGGAAGGTAAGTGAGCATATACATTGAAACATATAGAGCCCCAGGGTACCCCCACATCTAGGCTGTCAGGGAGTTGACAAGGACAAGCAAATGGCACCATGAGGCTCTTTCACTCATGCTCTGCTGAGAAAGTCCTGGGTTTGGAGATGTGCACTTCGCTCCCACCACTCCCGTTGGTGGTGGTTGTGATGATGTACTGGGTGGTTTGCTGCTGGTTGCTCGTCTGGGATTCCAAGGTATCCGTGTGGGCTGTGGGCTGGGAAACGCTCACCTGAACCTCGCTGGAGAGTGAAGAGTTTTGTTTACCATCCAGATCAGGCTGACCTTCAGATATCACGTAGTGAGTCTGCATGGGGAATATAGAAAATAATTAATAACCACTGTATCTTCTGTAACTTCTCTGTTCTAAAAGTCTGCTGGCAGACATTTTGGTGTGAACAAGGAACTTTTAAACTAAACTCTATTTCATTTAAATGCATTTGAGAACAACATAACGCCTGTCTTTTGATTCGAAGGACATTGAACTTACTTGGCTTTTGGTTAATTTACAAATGGTTAAACTCATTACACAATTAGACCATCACTACAGATTAAAATAGCAATTTTCAATTCAACTATTCTGAAAGGTTTTTTCCTGCATTACACATGTTCTAGCAGAAGTTGCACTCCCAGTGACCAAGATCAACACAGGCCAATGACCTGTCTCCTTATGCTGCATTTCTTACAAGGAATACCAAGAATTCTTCTTATTTTCTAATCTTAGAGATAACAGAAAGCTATTAAAATGTTTCCAGAAGCTGTTCTGAAATTTGGTTGAGTGGATACTGCTTAATCATAAATATTTTTAAGACTAAGCAGTACCATTAAATAATTTTGTTCTGCAAATGTGATAAAGTGAAGATTTTAAGTGGAAGGAGTCATTCATACAAGAGCCAAACAACATGAGCCTTGTGAATGGTTACATGCAGCCTATACTGTGCAGTTTGCACGTCTTTAGGTACCTCCACTCTGTGCCCCAATCATGATTTTGGCATTCTTTAAACCTTCAAGCTGAAGAGCTTTATGCCTGATAATGTTCTGGATAAAAAAAAGGCCATGATGGTTTTCCTTACCTGAGTAACTGCTTTCACTTGCCCTGTGTTGACAGTGGTGACCGGGGTACCCACAGCAGTCTCTGTGATCACGTACTGCCCTTGGGGGATGGTCATCATCTGAATCTCTGATGCTAAAAAATTGCAAATTGCAAGACCTCCAGTCAAACTCAAAGACAACCTTCAATGATCATGTCTTATGTCAGAAAAACTTAAAGTCTGAAACAGTGGGTATTGAATGGAAATTCAGGTGATATAAGGCCTTGTAGAACCCTACAAGCCTCAGCAGAATTATGCCAGATAACAGGAGCTGGAGATTTGGCAATTCATGCAGAGAAAACACATCCTGTTGTCATTCAAATCGTCACAGAATTACCATCCAGAACTGCATGGACATAAGAAATCATCTTCATGTCACGCTCCTCTTCCACACAATTCTTTCAAGCATGCATCCAAATTTGAACAAGTAGCTATCCAACACATGGATTCTTGCTGTATGCAAGTTCCTTGGAATAAAGGAGCCCAGTGTGCCTGTCCAAACCATGTACTGGATCAGTATGGATGATAGTGGAAGAGCTGGTACAACCATTTACATTTGTCTGATGTTCTATCTTCTTGATATCTATGAATATGAACCACAAAGCTGAATGAACTCTGAGAACACTGTCCCATTTGGTAGCTGGAGACATGGGACGTGTTAGTCAGACACACTTGCCAGACAAGTAGTTAGAGCTACTGCTGATACTTACAGTAGCTCCGAAATGAGTTCCAGTTGCTGGGGAGATATGTGTGCTGGACTGAGGAGCCTTGCTGCTGCTGGAGGGCTTGGTTTGGTGTGGATGTAGTTGTCTGCATCTGTGAGGGGCTGAGTTCCTGCTGAGGTTGTTGTGAGGAGGGACTCAAAGGCTGACCCCCAACCTACAGAAAAAAGGTGCAAGTGTTCTTGGTGTAGTAAGGATTGCACAGCTCTATGCTGTCACAAATACAACCTCCTCATTAAAGGAAAACACAGGACAGGTTCCAGAGCATATTGAGCACAAAAACTCTCCTCTCTCTCCTCCAGCTTGCTTCACTCTTTGGTCAATAAGCTCAGACCAGGAAACTGAAATAGTTATACTGTTGCTTGTCGTAGTCAGTCTATGGCAGACCTGAGATTAGAGGCTATATTCTACCCAAGAGCATGAAGACCTACACTTCAAATATTTGAGGAATGCCAGTTTCCACTTACATCTTCCAATTGACAAACTTCATTTAGCTGCAAATGTGTTTGTTTCCAGTCATTTATCTCTCCTTTTTGCGTTCTGTTGGGGGGAAAAAACCCCCACACCAAAAAACCCACAACAAAACACCCCCATACACCTGAGACATCTGGGCACTCCTTGATGATCTCAATGTGAGAGTCATTTCGTGTGTGGTCCTTTAAATGACAAAGAAAACACCATCCCCTGCATCAACACATGCAATAAGCCAGCTGAGGTGGCTGGTAGGGAAAGCATTTTCTGAAGAGAAGAGGGAAATACCTGTGATGATGACTGAGTTGCTGATGATGGCTCTGTGACCTGGATGTGCTGCACCTGGATGGCATGTTGGGTGTATGTCTGGGGGTCATGGAGCTGCCCAACATCCACAGTGGAGTGCTGGGACTGGTGAGGTGAGGTAGCCTGGGGAAAAAATTAAGCAGAGGTCTATACCTCAAATTCTTTACAAAAGCAGCCATGTAAACCTCATCTAGGACAAGGTCTGGAAAAATGAAGTAGGAGCCTTAGTGGAGCACACCTGTTGAACCTTGCTGAGTTTCTTTGTACCCCAGGAGATAAATTACATTTAGCAGATGTAATGGCACAGACATGGTTCTGTCTCAGTGACACCAATGGAAAGGACTTGCCTAGTATCATGAAAGCTGTTTGTGGCAGTGCCTGGACTAAACCAAAGGGTTCAAAAGCCAGAATTAGTGTTAACCACTGCTCTGTATGCATCTTTCTGTACAATGTATACATACTTGAGATCTGCATATCCAATTCTGTAGTTTGACACAGCTCTGCATCAAGACAAGTGCTGAGAGGTTTTAAAAGGTTTTGAGCAGCACTTGCTAATGATATCAATTGCAGTAATTGAATTACTAGTCTTGGATATTTACAAAATTAAGATCTTGCTAATATTACTTGCAGGAATCAGTGTTCATTCTCTTCTATCACTACAACAGCCACAGTCATCATCAACTGTGGCCATTGTTTAGGCCTTTATTAACCAAATTCATAACCTGATTTGTAATGAGAGGCCAGAGAGAACAAGGAATTTCAGATTAAAATATAAACACATGGTAGTTTCAGCTTCCTCCAGTAGGTAACTGATTTCTTACAGCTGCCTGAGATATTTTCCTAAGACCAGTTACTCTAGTTACATTCTGGTTTTTAGGAGGCTGTTGAGCATAAAGAGAATGAATATTATAATAGACGCTATGAAGGAAACAAGCAACCACTCTCTGTATTCCCAAATTTTGGCTCTGACTCACTGAGGACAAGGAAATACAAGTCAGTCTTGAACTGCAGAAAATGGGTCACCCACTGACCCACCTTCCCAGCTGCTGGAAAACATTCCTAGAGCAGCCTCGAGCAAGGCTGCCCACATGGGTAGAACTCAGTCAGGAATGTGTCGATGAGTCTCCAGCAAGCTGACCAAGGCTGACAAGACTATTTATGCTTGGTACAAGTGCTTATGAAGGGAACCCTGTGCCTTATCAGTTGATTTATCTGTAAAAAGTAGCTGCAGCACTTCTTGTAACTACTCCTTACCACACTTCTGTGTGCCAGAGCCACAAGAACACACAGGCTTGGTACAGAAGGGGTCAAATGCACAGAGAGATGTGTGGATACTCACCTGGGCCACTTGAACAACCTGCAGCTGTATGTGCTGAGGCTGCTGCAAGCCACTTGTGGATTGAGACACAGGGATGTACTGGATGCGCTGGTAATCTCCCTGGGGAGTCCGGTAGTCTGTAGTAAGGGTCTGGGATATCTCTGTCATTGCTTGGGTCAGTAAATCTGTTGTCTGAGGAGGGAGAGAGAGAGAGATACAGATCATCATCATATTGATGTACTTCTTCAGGGCTGTAGTTCTTTTATCTACACTTATCGTGGGTCTGGTCATTTATTTACAGGAGCTTAACGTGTACAGAGGTTGGAGTCATAAGTAATCACCAGGGATCATCAACTAGAATTGCTCTCTTCTGTCTAAATCCTAGTCAGGACCATTAATGGCTAACTTAACATACCATAATAAAAATAATTATTTTCATCTTGTGACATACCAGTATTCTGTTAAACAATGAAAGTCCTGTATTTGTGAAGAGCTGACTTGATCTCCAAGTCAAAAAGTGGTTCATGGACATATTCCCCCTTTCCTCCTCCCCTGCCAGAGTGACAACTGTATTTCTCATGTGTAAAGACATATAGTACATAACTTAATCAGGTTTATGAAGCCAACAGCATCCTGATTGAACCTCTCCATTTTCAAGCAAAACAGTCTTTTATCCAGTTAGTCTTTAGATAGGAAGTTTTACACTGTGATCAATAGGATTTTTAAAACTACAGAGTATCCCACAACACTGAAGGACACATTTTCTAGTCTCAGCTTTCACTTCTGTGGCAGCTGATGTATTAACAGAAGGGAGATCAGCCACTGGAGATTCGTCGTGCTCAGTGCTGTGCTGTCCAAAGGATTACAAAAAGATCTGACTCCATGAACACAGTTTGATCCAGTCCCCAGTCACTGTAAAACTTGTCCTCTTGATGCCAGGAACTGCATCTCTCACTTAAGGAGAAAATTCCCAGTGAAAATCCATGAGATGTGTATCCCTGAGTTCATTATGTGGAGTCAGTAGGTCTGAATGAAAGAAGGAAATGGATCTGGTATAAAAGACAAATCTTTAAAGCTCCAGAAAATAATGAACAGCTCCTGACAGTGCAAAACTGGATCACACAGGCTCAAAACCAGAAGAGATCTCAAATAATGTCCTAAAACAAGTTTTAAAGTGATGTCTGCCAAATAAATAAGGGTCACTAATACCAGAAGGCTCCTGTTCTGTGTGTTTCCCTGCACTGCCCTTGTGTGCCTCCAGCCCATACCACAACAGTTTCTCCGGTCGTGCTGTCAGTGAGAACAGCCGGCGTGGAACTGATGACGGCCGTTGCCAGTGGTGCATGGATCGTGTTTGGGAGCTGAGCAAACTCTGGGTGCTTCTTGCGGATGTGCTGCACCATCTTCGTCTGCAGAGAGAAGTAAAGGAGCATTGGAAGGATGGTCAGTAACTCTGCTCAGAGCCATGTGAAATCCAACAGTCTGGCCAAACACAGCTTTTAGGTTTCCCTCAGAAAAGCAGTATCAAGATTCACACTGTGAGATCCTCTGGTCAACAAAGTTGAAAACAAGGATCACAAACCTGCTGCTGCTTAGACCTGACACTGAAGTATTGTCTTCGACAGCTTTTTATTCCAACATAGACAAGTGTTTTATAACTTTTTCCTAAAGTCCTCTTTTTTGTGTTTTGTTTCCCTGCTCATCTCCCCTCTAACTATCAGAGAGCAGTTTCCAAGCCCTTCCATTCATGATCGTGCTCTGGTAACTTTTCAGCACAAACCCTCTATTCATGGAATTTTTGGCCCTAGAACAACCAGACTGTGCCTGCACTGTCAGCACACAGCGTGAAACCAGCACTCTGACTGAGAAGAAGAGAGCTCTGCTTGTGGACAGACAGGTGACAGAGACCATGGTGAAAGAGCACCCCAGAGAGAGGCTGTCTGAGGCCAGAACCTCCCATACCTTACTGCTGTATTGCTTGGAGCAGTGAGGGCAGCACACTGGAGGGGTGGCAATGGTGCCTGTCAGCTGGGTGTGGGTGCTCAGCATGGGATCTGGCTCTCCCGGGCCTGCAGGACGTAGTTTCCGGATGCTTGGAGGTAGCTCAGCACCAGGATGGTTTTTCAGGATGTGTGCTTTGCGTTTGCTGGCACTCTTATACACCTGGAGGGCAAAGATTTGGAATTAAAATGGTGCAATCCTGGTGTCTGCACAGGAAACAGCTACCGGTTATCTTGATCTGGAAGGTCTGCATGTTGCTTTAGAGAGTACATTTAGTTAAATCCCCAAACAATTACAACAACAGACATGAACATACACCTTCCAGTGTTTCATCAACCTGTAAAAGCAACTGACTCCTTGTGTAGCACGGAGAAACGTTTTGAGAACATATTGTATGCCACTGCCAAATACCAAAGCAGGACAAGGAGGTAAGAGGAAAACCCTTTGTGCCATATTTGAAGATCAAATGCCCAATGTTAATTTTTCATGAGGGTTGATGTCTCTACTTGACACAAAGCATCAAATTGTTTTAGTTCAGTGATCAACATACCTTTTAGTTCTTTTTAGGCACATCAACAAACAAATACTATCTAATAATTAAAACTACTTTTTCTCTCCTCAAACAAAAGGAAAGAGGCATCACAGAAAGACATACCGAGGATAAGGACAGTCACACTCCCTGGTAAATAAAGGCCCCCAGGCATAAAAGGCAAAGGAGGATAAGAGCAAGAACCCAAGGGCATTGCAGAAGCAGCTTCAGGCTCCACTGATCACTGGGATTACTGGCACATGACCTAGTAAGCAGCTTACAATAAAAGGTGTTAAAAGACTAACTTTTAGAAGTGAAACCAAAGGTACTTACTGGCAAGGAATTATACACAAACAGGATACTTAGCCCTGGGCTAATACAAAACTAAGGGTCAGTGGCTGTCTGCTGGATAACAGTATTCGAGCTTCCAATGCCAAACACAGCAGAAAGGGGAAAACTGCAGTTTTCAATTAGCATTCCACTGCATTGACCTAAGTGCATTTTGTCTTCTTTTTCTTTTAAACAGTATTGCAGGAATGTTGCTAGCAAGCACCTCAGAAAAGCTACAAACCCCACCAGAGATTTCTGTGCAGAGACAAATTAGTTGCATCCAGGACTGGGACTGAGCTCTCATCTGAGGGGTGACTTCCCACACACCTTATCGCAGTATTGACAGAAGTAATCTCTGTTGGGTTTTATGATGGGCAACGTGAGCTCTGGCACCTCTTCTATTTTCATGTCTGGATGTCTCTTTGATAAATGATTCACCTTAGGAGAAACAAAGAACATATTACAGCTGGAAGCCAAATGGTCGGTGTTTCTTCCAGACATAGATAACAGCCAAACCAAAACTGAACGATACAAGCCACCAGCACTGGAAGCATTTGCTGCTGCAAGGGTTATTGTGCACTCATATTTAACTGCTGAAGGTAAATGTGGTCTTGCTAGGTCTCATTTACAGTTTCTCTAACCAAAATTAGGTGGGAAGGGGTGAAATAGTTTGCCAGAACTGTCTCGTAGCTGATATCTGAGAGTGAGGTAGTATAAAGGGCCTCTGCCCAGATCAGAACCCCCATGAAACCTTTGCAAACAATCTCTTGCTGCAGAACAGCCTTTACCCAGAGGCAGTGACAAGATACGGCCAGAGGAGGCCCTTGAGAAGGGGGAGAAACAAAAACCAGGAAGGACAGTCAGAAAAACGGAGGCAGTAAGGCTGAACAAGGCAGTATTTTCATCTCATGTCCTGTTAAATACGGTACACATCAGTCAGCATTACTTAGTGTTGAAATATGGTACTGACAACCCGATGTACAGTGCAGGCAGTAAAAATGTGCAAATTTGCTGAAGAGGTAAAATACACGGGTTTAAAAAAAGATGTATCACTCAGCTATTCCTCAACTCAGCTACAAAATTTGCTAAAATTTGTTTCACAGCATCCTGGCTGGGTAAGACCAGATTGGATGGGGCTTAGGGCAACCTGGTCTAGTGGGAAGTGCCCACGGCAGGTAGGTGAAACGAGATGAGCTTTAAGGCCCCTTCCAGCCAAAACCCTTTTACGATCCTTGTGTTCCAACACTGGAATTCCGTCTTTATTCCTTACCTATTCATCAGAATAGAATACAGAGGCTGGACACAGAACCCAGGCACTCACCAACATGCCCCTGCGGCGGAAGCCCATCATGCAGAGGCGGCACTTGAACATGAAGCTCTCATAGTCAGAGGATGCAATCCGAGGCTTGAAGGTTTTGGAGCGGCTGATCCGATCAGCCTTTTTGGCCTCCCTCTCTGGGTTGTGCATCCTCTGCATATGCTCTCGCAGCTTGTCCTTCCTCTGGGAAGGAGAAATTGGGGAGAAAAATGTCAGCAATGTCACAGAAACTGCCATACTGCCTGTTATGTGTAAGAGCCACAGTTTGAGTTGTTCAGGAATCTCTCTCCAGAGCGAGTTGTTTTCCTCTCAGAAAAATGTGTTCCTTCACCTAGAAGTATCCAGTCCCTCAGTGTCCTATCACAAACTCAGTGACAGGGAGCAGGCTGCTGCAACCACAGTTTACCTGGCTGACAGTCTGCTCCATCTGTTCCGGCAGGATTTGGAAAGGCATCTGGATGACATGTGCTGACAGGATGGATGCCATGGACACAGGCATCTTGGCCAGGAACATTATTAATCCACTGGCATCAGCAAGAAGTTTCTTAACTGAACTGGTAGCAAAGTAACCCAAACACCTGGCAATGGAGGTGTATGATGTCCCAGTTCTTAATGAGCAGATAGAAAGCTATTAAATCATTAGGAATAAGATTTGTTTGAAGTAAGATGCTGAGGTGACCTTGCCCCTTGTCCTTCAGAAATGGATGTCATGGCTCACACAGGACACCAAGCAATGCACGCAACTCACAGGTAAGTCTAGTGTGTTTACACGTGTTATTTTCTTTCACCTTTGAGAACATGAGCTCATCTCCTTGAAGGAGAGTAAGGAATAGTGTTTTTTGTACTAGTAATGATCTAGCCAACAGCCACCTCACCTTGAACTGCTTGCCACAGGTGGAGCACAGGAAGTCTTTGCGGTCGGAGTGCCGCAGCATGTGGAGTCGCAGCTTGTCGGGGCGGCAGAAAGCCTTGTCGCACTCTGTACACTGGTAAATCTTCTCAGAATGGAAACTGCGCACATGCTTCTTGACCTAAAATGGCAGATCACAGAAAAATGAAGTTTATTCAAGAGAGATGCAAGTGGTAACAGTCTAGGAAACTCTTTGCAATACGAAAGAAAAGGAAAAGGTTTTGAAGGTGTCTAATCTGCTTTAGTTTAAAAAGTATTTGATCAGAACAGCTGATAGGTCAGCAATAGTTTCTATAAAGCCATACATATTTCTTACTCATCTGGATGGGTGATTTGATTTCCTCAAGACTGATTCTTGAAGGCATCAGCTATTGCACAGTTTCACTTACTGGGCAGCGAAAGTCCATGATGTACCATTTGCACAGAATCGCCCTCGAGTTAACACATTCATCTGAGGTTCATTATCTTCCTTTCATTTATAAGAAACCAGAACATGGGGACTACTTCCTTTCAATCAGACACAATGAGCTTGCAATTACAACTGGCAACGGAAAAAATACTTAACCAGAAAAGCACTTGCACACCACTCCTGAATGGCAATTACTTCTCCATACTCTGGCATTATCCTTCACCTCTTCAAACATCTAGAGTGTTTTTTTTTTTCCTCCCCCCAATAAAGGAACTAATGAGGTTTGATGTGGGCCTGATATTTCTGGGTCTGAGAGATTTTAGCCTGTTAGCAGCTGCTAACTTTCTCCCAAGGAAAAATTTCTCAAGAAAGCTTCTTCTCAAAACACTTTTGGCAAACAACTATCCTTTCTCAAAACAATCTGTCTCCAAGTTGTGTTTTGCTTTTCTAGTTCTCAAAACATTTTAGCTGTTTCTCTAGTTTAACCAACGAAATTAGAGAAATGTCATTCCTATTCACCATTCATGTTAACTCTGTATCAAAAGACCTTATAAAAAGTAGTAAGAATTAGACAAAAAAGGCTTTTTTCTATGCTCTTTGCTTTCTAAAATGTTTAGAGTCTCTCATCCTTTTTTCATGTCCTACAACGACAGTTTCACATTTGAAATGCTAGAACTACTCAAGAAATGGATCTCTTATCCTAATTATCTTAAAGATCTCTTATCTTAATTATATCCTTACCATCTTCTAATAATGATCATACATGGAACAACTTGGCATCTCTACCTGTTCCACATAGAAGTATTTAGTAGGCAGCAGTGACTAGTCAATTATTCACATAGCAAGAACAGAAAAAAAATCATTGTTAAATGTCAAAAATACAACTGAATAGTAGGAAAAAAGCCACGGGACTTTCAATCATTTGCATGGGAAAGTTTACAGGAAATTAAGTAGCAGTACAACATTTATGAATCATCAATGTTGTTCTTGTTGAATGTTTACAGAAGATAAAGGACTTCTGCCAGGGTGGAATTATATTAGTGAATCACTTTTCCCCATCCTTTCCTCTTTAGCCTAGTGGATAGTCTATCTGTTCCTATTACTGATCTAAACTGGATTTCTACATTTCAGTTTCAGTCAGGCAGTTCAGTAAGATGCATCAACTGCTTTGTCCCTAGGAAGGATAATGAATACGTGCATGGTCCATCTCAGGTTTTCTTAGTGGACATGGAAATAGAATATTTAAATTCTACTAATGACCTTGTCCAATTGCTAAGCGTAGTGCAGAGTAGCTGCATTACTCACTGCTCCAGAGCAGTGTGCAGTAAAGTGGAGAATAAAGTGCCCAGCTGAAGCCCAGAGGGGAAGTCAGGAAGCAGAGTATCCTGATCTGTTCTGACATTTCTTCAAGCTGTTCAAATGAATTATCCTAACAGAAAACAGGCAAGGGATTAAAGATGTAAAACTGCTCGTTTTTTTGTTCAGAGTTTTAATGACAAAGGGCAAGGTGTGTTCAAGTACAAGCTGAACACAGCAAAAGACAATTCCTTTTCGTGCCACAGGGATGTAGTAGACAGGACCTCTGCTTCAGGCATTTCTTGGGAATAAGGCACCCACCCTTCTGCAGTACAGTGCCTTCTAATGCCAGATTGAAGCATCACATCTGATGATTTAGTGGACAGAGCACTGAAGCGTCAGAAGACAATGTCTAGCAGCACTTGGTCACTCTTCAATTTCTGACTGAGGTGGACCCCTGCCCATTGTGAGAATGAACTGCTGTGCAGTTAAGACAGGGAGAGCACTGAGAAACCCACAGCCTTGTGAGAAACCTCCAAAGCAGTGCTTCAAATCAGTACAGCATCTCACCTGAATAAAATCTGGGAAGCGTTTCTTGCAGGTGGGGCAGGTGAAATAGCCATCATTGACATGGATGGCCACATGATCCTTAAGCAGATCCAAGCGGTCAAAGGACTCGGGGCAGAAAATGCAGGAATATGTTTTCTGGTCCATGTGGAACTTCATGTGGCTCTCGAGGGCACCACTGTTGATGAAGCCCTTGTTGCAGATGTCACAGGTCAAAGGGCAGTTCCCTTCCCGTCCATGGAACCGCAGGTGCTGGTCCAGCTTGTCCTTCTCCCGGAAGGCCTTCCCACACTGCAGGCATTTGAATGGGCGGAAGGATTTCCGGATGAACAGGTGCTGCAGAGCTGCATTCTGAAAGAAGCATTCAAGAAACCATTAGCTTTCATTACCCTGTAAAGATTCCACATCCATATATATTCAGGATTAAATATACTGGATGATCAATGAACCTAAACTTCAAGAAATTATTTTCCATCATGTGCTGCCTCCAATTTACAGCAGGGGAGGCTGTGACAGGCAGAAGTCAGGGGACATACCTGCAGCTACACCCGAGTTAGCGGAACACAGTGCAGGAGTTCTCTCCATCCCTGATTTCTTTCTGATTTAGCTGACTTGTCTTTAAGCAGCCATTTTTTTGTAAAATAAAACTAAGTCCTCTCTGAAGCACAGACCTGGGCCTGAGAAAAGCTGCAATTCCAGCTGGTTATTGGGCATCATATCGTAAGTTCAGCCATCACACAAAGAAATGGTGAGCCAGCACCCTGTGTTTCCCTCAGGAGCAGGGCTTATGAAATTCCACAGCCCTTTACAGGATCACCTTCTGCATCAAAGATCACCACAGAGATGTGCAGCAGTGGTTTAGCATTGCCTGGAGAAATTCTAGTGGGATATAAATTGAAGAAATGCTGGTCTGAACTTTTTTACTGTTGCCAAAAAGAAGAACAGAGTTTCAAAACATGATGGTAAGGGCAGAATGGCAGCTTCAGGAGCAGCAGTTAAGAAGGTGTGAGCAATACTCCACTCTGTGCACAATGTCTCCTCTCAGCCCCTATTCTGTTTTGGTGTGTGTTTGCCTTAACTCCACCTTTTCTGTAACATTTCACGATTATTCTCTCTCCATTTTTGGCCCCTACCCTTCAGATAAATGCTACAGAGCCATCCCAATCCTGACACAGCACTCTCTTCTGGAGGAACAGATGCTGCTGGATGCACTGCCTGTAGAAAGAGGGAAGGGGATCCTGCACCTGCATTTCAATAATCGGATGAGAACTTTCATGGTGGATAGTTGCAAAGCTGGAATTGAGTTCTACGAAATCCCACAGCACACTGTCACCCATACTGCACTCAAAGTGCACTTCAATGCTCCATTCCTCCACAAGAAGTCTAAGCAATATCCACCCTTCTCTCAAATTTCTGTAAACCATTATTTATTGAGGTCTTCTCTTTTCACATTACACATAGAATCCACATCATGATAGACAGAGAAATAATGTGGAAGAGCATAAGTTTTGGTTGCATATTAGCAAAACACTCTCAGCTGTGAAGGTGGCGAGGCCCTGTCACAGGTTGCCCAGAGAAGCTGTGGCTGCCCCATCTCTGGAAGTGTTCAAGGCCATGTTGGATGTGCTAGATTGGAGAAACCTGGGATAGTGGAAGGTGTCCCCGCCCATAGCAAGGGGCTGGAACTGAATGAGCTTTAAGGTCCCTCCCAACCCAGAACATATGGATTCCACTAGAATATTGCTGACACTTCTGCTTACATGTGTTCCGTATAACCCACTTCTCTATGAGACATTCAAGACTTCTGCAAACAGATTTCCCTGGTTTCCTGTCTCCTTTGCTTGTGGGAATGTGGCAGCTGACACAACTGACATTTGCTGTGTCCCTTAAGTGTACGCCAACAGCTGACACTGATTAAGTAAAGTTAGGAGCTCTTCTGCTGGAATGAGGAAACAGCTCAGGAATACTGTGAAATGCTGTGCTAAGAATTAAATTTGTGAACCTGAAAGATCCTTTTCACCATCTGAACTGAAGACAGATACCTAGACCTGCATTCCAGGAAAGAACAGGAGAGCAGATGTTTTGCTATGAAAAAAAGTTTAACACTTTAATACAGGAGCTCCAAATCGGGCTTCTCTGGAGCTGTCATCATCAACATTCTCCATTTTACAAGTGGAGATAATGGGAAATACAGGGATCTGTCACACTGGGAATTGGAAAGACAACCATGTGCTGTGCAAAAACTGATGGGCTGCTTGGAGTCCAAAGAATATAATTTCCCCCTTAACCACAGGGAGATGCTAATAAAACATAGGTGAAAAGATGTATTTGAAGTCCTGAACTGCACTATTAATTTGAGTTTTGATCACTGGTACCTTAGCAGGGAGCTGACTGCTAAAACAGCAGGCCAGACTGAACATAGCCCTGTTGTTATCGTTATCTCAAGGGCTACAGAAGGTGAAATATTTTAATGCTTTTTGCCTAGGTAAACTATCAACTATAAAAACAGAACAAAAGAACTAAGTGTTGTCTCATTAACTTGTATTGATCTAGCACAAACAAATCCTCCAAAACTTTAAGACTGATATTACGACTCTTCATCCAAGCAATTTACTCTTATAAAATTCACTTTAAATCTACAAAGAACTGGTATGAAAAGAACTAGAAGAATGCAAACTGTTATTCAGGTAACATACTTCTGGACATTGGTTACCTAAAGAAGAATGAATGCGACAATTTATGGAGCAGGGTAAATCAGGAAACACTGAAAAGGAGTTGGACAAAACAACATGGAAGGCAGTGTTGATACATACCATTGGATTAGATACAGCAAAAACCCAACGAAACAAAAACCCAAACCTACCTGCAGCTCCAGCTGAGCAGGCAGCATTGAGAGAGAGAAAAATACTTACGTTATGCAATGGACTTGAGAAAACAGAAGCCTTGACTTCTGCAGGTCACTACAAAGGTTCTTCCAACTAGAGTTTACTGCTTTGAGGTTTTTGCCTCAGGAAACACTAAACAGATCTTCAAAGTTTACTCTGTAGTTAGTAACTGCTCAAGGGGAGTTAAAGGGCAAAGATAAAAAACACAGATAATCTTGAAGGTGTTTTGTGACCTTTCTTGTTTTCCTAGAGCTGATTAACAAGGATGCAATGAGCACTGCAGAATCATAGTGAGAACTGAATGCTTTCAGCAGAAGGGAATAATTAGGGCAGGATGACAACAGGTTAGGAATAAGGAGAGTAAAAAAGTTAAGGAGAGGAGACTTTTTCTAACGCCATTTTACTGGCTTGCTCCCTGTTACACAACCAGTTGCATTTCTTTCACCATGAAGGAAGTGACCGTGCTTTCCAAATCATATTCCTATCCCTCCGGTTTCTGGCATTAGCACACAGACACACTACATACTGCCCAGAACTGAAATAAAAACCAGTATTCATTTTGGCTGTGGACTACAATATTCCTCTAATTTTCTACAAGAGTTCTTGAAGAGTGGGTGTATCTCTTTTCAGTACTAGGGACACAACTGCCATAGTTAAGGTCTATCTCCAAGGAAACCCCACAGGCTCTAAAGCAGAGGCTGAAAAATTAACTGATCCCATTGGGATTTGAACCGTGGGGCAGGACAGATCAGTGCTTCCAGCTAGCATGAAAACTGTCTCAGAGCACCACTGTCTTAAGCTTTAGAAAAGCTGAAACAATTCACAAAGAACGACTGGTTTGGAAAACTAAATCCTATTTAAGTAATAAGGAAGAATTAGAGCTCCACAGGTTTCAGAATCATAAGCAGGAGTCAGGACTTTCTACCTGTTCTTTGGAAGTGAATAATGTACCACATATTTAAAAACCAAATGTTTGCTTGCTTTTATTGTGAAGTGCATGTTATTATAGGCAGGTGCTGTGAATAGCTGAGTGAGGGTTCAGAGGTGATTTTTCAGTGCTTAAAAAATTATGTTTGCTGGTTTAGTCTTATCTCAAGTAGCTCACAGTAGTCTTATCTGTCATTGCTCAGTCTGATGCAATATGGAAAGGTCTGTGCAACCATCCATCTGCCATTCTGCCAGTGCTCCTGGCTTGAAACACCTCCAGACTCTGCTGAACACCAGCTGCCAGATACAGGGGAAGCTTGGAAGACTTGAGATACAAACATGTCACTAAACCACCACTGCACTCCTCTGAGCTGTCATCCATTTGTGATGAATTTACAGAGTACAAAAGCTAGAGTTACAAGACAAAGAAGTAACTTCAGAATTTCTGTCCTTTTCTTCCTACATTCATTATTTCAGAGGATCCTAAGTTCACATCTTGGGTTCAAAAGTTCAGGGAAATGGCTAACATTTTCTTTTCTTACTGTGGACATGGTAGCACACTGTAAGCAGTACATCCCCATGCTCTGTCAAAATTTCAGCATCTCTCTCTGTACTCTACTATACAACCTTCAATACATACAGTAAAAAATCCCCCAAGCATTTAACATATGAAAATGAAATCACTGGTAGAAATTTGTCATTCAGAGACTGCAAGCATTTTGTATGGTTAAAAAGTGTGCAGTCTTAACGTGACCAAGCCAAACTCTTCCTTCAAGACATTCCACAGCATTTTTGGGGTAACACCACCATTGGTCTTGCATATATATTCCTGTAAATTGCAAGCAAAATTTGGCTCAACATCTTCCTATATGGAATAGTTACTCGACTCTTTTCTAATCCTTCCTCATCCCCTAAAAATGAATCCTTACCCCCACTGCAGCTGTTTCTTTCCTTAATCCAAAGTTAACACATGGAAGAAAAAGATTTTAAGCTAAATAAACTGATTTCCCAGTTACAAAGCTTCGAGGATTATTTGCTTGAATAATTTCCCTCCCACACACAGTAGAGAAAAAACAGCTCAGCCAGTTGACAAAGAGCTCAAGCTCAAAGTGTTTGTTCTTAACACAGGTTTTGCTCTCAAAGGCAGGGTTTTCTACCCCAAAAAAGGACTTTATCACTAAGTATCATCATCATCTAAGTGGATCCAAACTGAGGTTGTGATTCTTCTTTGGCAGTTATTTGCAAGAGAGTTCTGAGAGACACAGATGGTGCTGCGAGCAAGTCGTTAGTCTGTGCCACAGCACCACGATTCTGCCAGCTGTTTGACATACTCCTGCTTGCCAGCTTGGATGGACTGTGTTTCCAAGCATGAATTACTCTGATGGAATTCCAATCAGGTCCAGCTCCTGACCAGTTCTCACTAGCACCTATGAGACACTGGTCCTTTATGTGAGATTTGTCTTCCTCTCAGTGCAAAGAAATCTGCTAGGAATGAAATGCTTTATTTGGGATTTGGAAATGGATACGACAGTGAAAGGAGGACCAGCTGGCCCTGGCAGGCAGGCCTAGCATTCCCTGGGTTACAGTGGATGTGATTCCCCATCCTCTGCGCTTACCCTGATGCGCTTTGCTCGCCTCATGTCATCTGCTGTCATGGTGCTCTGCGTGGGCACCGTGCTCCCCTCGTGCTGCGGCTGTATGTGGAGCACGTGGTTTTCCTGCTGCTGCAGTGCTGCCTGGGGCTCCGATGGCACCGGAGTCTGTTCCTGCTGCTCCAGCCCATTCAGTGGGGCTTGTCCCACCTCATCAAACTGCCCCTTGCTGGAAAAATGCAGCAAGTCCTGAAATCGCAAATCATACAACCAGTGATTATTCCCCCCACCCACTGAAAAACACTTTGATAATACTCAGCAGACAACAAAATTTGTACATATTTAATCACAAACTATAACAAAACAGTGTAGTGATGTGTCTACACTAACTCCTACAGTTCTCCTACTGTGTTCACTGCTGCTTTCAGCACATCACCTTCAACTACAGCAGCACCACCCAGAGCACAAGCGACGCACTGCTGCAGGCGGGTAACTCTCCATGGACCATCCCTTTGTTTGACCAGCCACAGACAAACAGCATTATCCAGCTGTTAATAGCCAAGGCAGCTCTTCTGCAATCAGGACTATTTCTGCTTTAACCGAGTGACTAGCGCAGACCCAGGAAAGGAGAGAATTTGTTTCATGGAAACTGTTGCTGCTTTGAAACACTGTGTCATTTTGCAGTGTCTTCTCCTTTCTAACAAACTATCTGGAGTGCTGGAGAGTGACAAATGAGGTGATCACACCGGGCACTATGTGTTTTTTTATCCAGTTTCCAGCTCTGCACACATCACTTCCATGTATCACACAAAGCTGTTTTTCCTCCCCTTTTGCACTAACATAAAAGGGAGGTGTTGTGAGCAGGAAGCACATGCCAAAAATCTACATTCTCTCCCTGTAAGTTCTAATAACTCTTCTGGAATGGAATCATCTTTTATTACATGAAAAGCACACATAGATCCTTATTTGACACCATGTAATGCAACTGAAGAAACTTAAAAGCACAAGCTAGGAGACAGAGCACCAGAATTATCTTTAATTATGTCAGCTGAAGGCTGGTGCTGTCAAAATACAGAAGCTGGTGTGGGAGAAGAAAACCAAGGACTGAGGCCCTTACAGACCATGAGTGCTTATGAGAAAGAGACCCTTAGAAAACAATACACCACCTCAGTGTCCAGCCCAAGTCTGGGTGGCAAGTTTCCACCTTGCTGACACTCAGCTGTGCTCTCAGCATCCTTACACTCCAATTCCCAGGCAGAACTCATGCCCTGCTTTAGTGAGGTGAGCAGACCTCCAACAGCTTGGGACATCACCCTGTCCCACTGCAAAGACCCATGTGTGCCTGCCCTGGGCCATGCTCCAAGCTGGCAGGACACAAGCCACCTCCAGTCCAGAGGTGACTCACACACTCTACTGCACCCAGCAAGTGCCATCTCCCCGGAGGTTTTTGGGACCAGCATTAGGTTTATTTGTCTAAATGAGGCTGGCATGTGTCATGTCAGCCTGTAGAAAGGGTGAGCTCACAACTGTCTGCATCTAATGCAGCATTTAGGGCATTGCAGCAGGAATTCACAGGCAGAGTATACATTCCTCCCTCTGAGTCAGCACGGAGCCATGACCCAGTGAGACGCCAGAGGAAAATTACCACTCCAGATACCAGCTTTCAGCTAAGTCATAAACCAGAGCGCTGATCCCTCCTGTCACTGCTCATTTTTATGAGGCCTTAGTGGTAACCTAAGCATGGTCAGTACCAGAGAATTTAGCGTTTTACTTAAATGTATCATATTACACCTCTGCAGAATATAACCAACAGCTACAAGCAAAAGAACATTTTGCAAGCCTGCCTACCGGAGGCCCTTCTGTTAATCTTAAACCATCATAGAGAACCGTATCACAAACTGATACAATTCCATCATCAACAGTTTTAAGAGCAGGCTGATCTCACATCCCAGAAAGGAAAAATACGAGTCTGAATTCCTATTACAGTTTTACTGTCTAAATTACTTTTGCTAAAGAAGCAGAGGCTGCTAAACTGCTGCAATAACCCACCTCACTGCTTAGTGCTTTGGAGTGAAACTTGCTGCAGAAATTCAAGTGATTTTACGGGTTTTATAGAAGGGAAGTAGTGTGCTCTCCTGGCAGAGAATTCCAGCTAGGAACCAAGAATTACCCATGTGTAAGTTCAAAGCACATCCTCAGTTTGCACTGATGCCCCAAATTCTTTCAGTCAAGAGTTGACATTCCATATGTTGTTTTTTTCCCTCCATCTCCAAAAATATACCTGTGTCCCTTCTTCACACTTTTCACCATTTTCACTGGTTACTTCCATGCGCATGAATTTGGGAGGGCGCCCGGGGCGTCTGCCTGGTCCAAATCTCCTCTTTCCTCGCCCACGACCTCGACCTCTGGCTCTGCAGAATACAAGAGTGCTCCAGGTTAGATACAAAAAAAGATGAATTTGGATTCTCCACTGATTTTAGGCTTTTTTTCTCAGCATCCCTACTCACTCACTCAACTCTGCAACAATGATGCAGCAAATAATAAAAACTGAAGAAATTCTGGCAGCAAAACCAATGTGTTTCTGGCTGGTATCTATTTATTTTGTGCTTTATGAGAAACCAAGGTTCACAACACATTAAAATTTCTATCAGTATCAAGGGACAAAAAAGACTACTTACTTCCATCCAGCCCTCTGCCATGGCAAGCCTCCACTTCTAACACCCCAGTTTATGGTGTGCTAGAAGTATTTTCAGCATGATGGAACAAGTGCACAAGGAAGCCCATTTAAAATCTGAAGCCATAACATCCCTCCCCAAAAAGCATTGAGCCTTTGATGTCAGGCACTAAACAGAAGGGAACAATTTTGTGTCAAAAAAAGCAAAACAAAACAGAGTCACTTGCTACATTTCAGGAGAAAGAAGGCACCAATGTCTTCTGCTCTGTGACAGGTGTTTGTAGATCCAGTTTTTAAGAGGTCAGGATAAACTATCTTGCCAGGCCAATGAGGTACTAGAAGCCTGTTTTCCAAGCTCTGTACCTCCATATCTCTGAGAAACATAGTATTTCAGTACTGTGATACTGAAACATTACAAGTATTTAAATTCATTGTCACAAAAAAAAAAAAAAAAAGGAAACAAAAAACCCTCACGAGTTTCAATAGAGTATTTATTTCTCTCAAGCTACTTCTTTCACAGAGTCTCTTACACCAGTCAACCTCCTACTGCCATGACTTTTCCTTCTGGTGCTGAGTTGATCTCTCCTGAGTTGGTCACTAAGATTTGCAGGAAAAAGCCCCTCCTTACTGCATGTTTAGGGAAGCACCACAGTTATCCACAAGTGAAGCTAAGGCTGTCAGTACCTGCTGAAGAAGTCCAGCTTCTCATCATGGGAGTTGAGGTGCTGCTGGAGCTGCTCTGAGCTCATGAAACGCCGATTGCACTCATAACATGGCCAGTTCTTTTCCTGTTCCCTGAGCACTATCGGAAATGTCAATAACACCATTTCACTCATCACCAATTAAACATCTAATTTTTTTTGCCCCCAGCCTCTCTATCCTCTGTGGGCCATATTTCTCCCCTCAAGGTTAGACAAGCTGCAGAATACCCAGCCCTGCTCCACTGGTCTTTGCTTTTATGCCCTCTGCACTGTGCCATGACCATAGCTGATCACAGAGACATAGAGAGATCACTGGGGACAATTCCCATGGACTATCAACACTGTTAGAAATTCAGGGGGATTCTGAAATTCACCCTTGTATGGAAGAGCACCTACAGGATTGTGCCTCTGGTGTAAGTTAAGGGAGATTAAGGGAAATTTCTAAATCTAAAGCAGTCATACCTCAGTTTATGACACACAGTAGACACTGAGTACAGAAACAGACCTCTTCCTGGGAGGAAGCAGCCTAATGCTTCCCAGAAACTGAAGCAAAGGCTTAAATTAAGGTAATATTCTCATGAGAAGAGAGCAATAAGCTCCAATATCACAATCTAGATCTGGTTTAACTTTTCCCCACCTAGCAGAAATTTGGGAGCACTATACAGGCCATATACTTGCAAGTAAGGAATGCAACTTGCAACCACCACCACACTGAAAGCAGAAGATCCCAAGTTACCCTTCCTTTCTTCCTCAGTTATGTCATGGATCTTCTGGTTCACAAACTCGGCGTAAGAGGCAGCATACCACACCTGCAGCAGGAGCACAAAGTAACAGGACTTAGGTGGAGCCAAAACTAGTGGAAAATTTATTTGAAAATGGGTTTTCAGCAATACATTTACTTCACTTGCCTCAGCCACTAACTCTTATTGCTCCTTTCATCCTCAATAATGAAGTCTGGTAAGATCAATGTGCCCCCAATGAGGAATGAAAGAGCATTGCTCAGGAAGTACATCCATTTAATTTAAAGGTCTAGCTTCCTAACATTAATGTTAATCTCGCACATGGTGACCAGTAGCTCTAAAGGAAATAAGACTAATCTCTTCAAACCCAGCTACATAACTGTAAAGGAAGGATATCAGCAAAGTACTGATACTTGTACCAAGAAGAGTGGAAATGTTATTAACTTGGGGGATTTCCCATTTCCTTCCTGCTCTCCTTACACAGCCAATAGGCAGCACCATCCACATTGAATCATTTAAAATGCTTCTGAGCTTCTGAAGGATTGGAGCAATATGGTCGTGCTTCCCAAAACAAAGATCTGCCAGGCGCCAGCATGATAGACCCACTTTTGTCATACAAGGAATTCAAGCCTTCAGCAAAGACAAGAGGCAGGAAGACAGTTTATTAAAGCCTAAAAGCAGATGCTCACATTTAGCTGAGAATTCTTCCATCATTTCATCTGTTTGATGAAAAAGAGTGGATTTTAGAAGAGATTTCTCAAAGAAGGCATCAACAGATTTTCAGCATGAAAAACTCAAGTTTGAACTTGCAGTGGGCTACAGGCAGAGGTGAGTAGGATTTCAAGGACTCTCCAGCAGGTGTGCCACTCTGCAGGCATCTCACCAGCTGGACAAAGAGGAAAGCCTGGAGCTCCTGGACTACACATCTGGCAGGCAAATCAGAACTTCCCAGCTTCAACTGCTTCAGTCTTGGGACAAAATGTGCATGAATGCCCTACATCCACTTGGGGAGGGAAACATGTTACCAAGCCTTTCCACTAGCAAACCATTTTACCCCAAAAGACACTACTAACACATAAAGTAAGAAAAATTATACTCCCACAGGGAGGTCTGTACAGATTTAAAGTCTGATTTCAAATTGTTTTAAAAACTGTTGAAAAAATGTTGTTTGAATACACCTAAAATGGATTTGTAAGATTTGTAGTAATTCAGCTTAAAAAAAATTAAGGACTGATTTCAGATAGTCCTGCTCTTAAACAGTCTAAGTAGGCTTTTGCCCTGATTTAGTAAGTGCATTTACTAAACAATTGTTTTTCCAGACAAATTGTTGAAATCTACATGCAAGAAGAGATTTGAAGAACAACAAAATTTCCTGATACCAAAATTTTTTGGTCTCCCTCCCCGTGTCCCAAAAAACGTTGAAAATTAAGGCCATGTCAGCCAACTACACTGCTTTGAACTCCATGTAATTAATAAGTTTTTAGGGGGAAAAGCACGGAAGTCACAATACCCTTTATCATTTTTCACATGCAAAGTTTCAAAAGCTCCAGGAAAGCCAGGTAAAGGGAGATACCACATTCACTTCAGGCACCAGAAAACAAGTCAGGAACACACAGGGCTAACTGGAAAGGGCATCCAGAATTAAAAAAAAAAAAACAAACAACTATTGCTGCAATAAAAATCAGATCGTGTCAGCAATATGTATCAGCAAAAATATATGTAAAGCATGACAGGGAGAGAAATAATTTACATATTTTTATTTTTAACTTCCTCATGAGCCAAAGCTCATTAAAATACCTATGTTGGTGACTAACTGCTTACTGACTTGAGTGACATTCAATTCAGGCCATCAGAGGAAAAAAGCTCTAAAACTATTCACAGCAGTAGTTTCTAGCACTTATTAAGCAGCAACTTCTAAGGCAGTATTTAATCAGTAGAAAAAGGAAATCTTGACACACAAGCAATGCCATACCTTGAGTTCCTGCTTGGGCTCCACGTTTTTAATAGTGGTGTAATAAATGTGATGGCCATACTGATAGGCCACCAGGTTCTGCTCCAGGTGGTTTTGAGCTGGACGCACAAACATCATCCAGTTACACAGAGCTTCACTGGAAAGTTCAAACCACAGGTCCTCTTGTAAGTCTCTGTCTTTTCTGTCACCCTTATCAAGAGAAACCTGTAGCAAAATCCAATTACATGTGACTGTAACTGCCTGGCAGCACATTCAGAAGAATTTGAGTTATTAAGAAAACTACTGTGCCCATGCAACTGTTACATTAGGGGAGCAATGAAAGCATAGCTAATTTTCTCTCTTTACTAACATGGATCCAGAAACAGGCAGAAAAGTATGTAGCAACAGGTAAAGATTAACGAGGGAGGCACAATGGATCCTTCCAAGGCTTTCAGGGACAAGAATAATTCATTAAAGGGGTCAGGCACAGTATGAGCATGTGACTATAACAACACACAAGTAGCTGTAGCAAGTAGGCTACAGAAACATCAGTCAGAGGTTTCTAGCTGGCAGACCCACTTTTCCTTTCATTTCTTGACTCATGACATTGCCTCAAGCAGGAAGCAGCACTTTTTTAGCTGAACTTCTCTTCGTTGCTGAATCTGCCTATGGTCACAACCTGCTTGTCAGACACTGACCATCACAGCTCACGTAAGACTGTGGATCTAAACTCCAACAAATAAAGGATCAATTTTTTTATAGTTAAACCAGTAAATAAATGGATAAAGGTCACTCAAATCCATTTTACCCCATGCTAATTACTTGGCAAGAGAAAGGGAATAAAAATATCTCCCCTACATCTTATGAACAGAAAGGTAAGAAAAATATTTTGAACTGAGGTTACAACATGACACAAAAGAATGGCTGCAGAACGTCCTCAGAAGGGGCTACTATTTTTATGTCCAGATGCTGCTTCAGCTCATGTGAGAGTGATTCACAGCCTTCCATGTTATGCACCCTATATATACATATCCTATCACCATAATGCCAGAACATTCACCAGGATTAATGTCACCCTGAGTAAAAGAGCAGATTTGAAGCCAAAGCAATCTGGGTATTTCTCAGTTACATTCAGAGATAGAAGTAACAAAACATCTCTAGTGAATTGATCAAGGTAGAATGACAAATTAATGAAAATCAAAGCTTAGGCACAAATGGATTCCCCCTCTTCTCATCCTTACCTTCAAATGGATATAGCAGTCTTTGAGCTCAGTCTGTCTGACCAGGGGTCCTTCCACAGGCCCAAACTGCGTACGCTTTGGGATACGCCTTTTGGAGAACACACCTCCCAAAAACCTGTCTATATAGAGCACCAAGGGAAGGCTGGCCCTTGCCCTGGTCAGCACAGGCCGGTTTGGGATGGGATGCAAAGGTCCATGTTTCGGACACACTGAGGGATGTGCATTATTACACTCTTCACACCCTGCAACACAAAGGCAGAGAGGATGTGACTTTCAGGCAGAGGCTCACACACCAGCTCAGAGACAGCCTTACCTCTCTCTAAACATCTTTGGCTCAGCTGTGGGAAGACTTATGCCAATAGTCTGTCTACATTTTCAAATATTAGACAGGCCAGTGTCCAGCAAAGTAAGAACAAAGCAGCTCAGAGACATCACTAAAGACAGAATTTTGTCTTTTCAATAAAGCAGCCCAATTAGAGTTCACATTTCTGGGAATAAAGACTCACATTTACTCATTACTGCTAAAATCTGAATGGTTTTTGCCTCTCTTTACTAAAGGGCTAATGGAGAGGGAAGAAAAAAGTAGGGGGCAGGTCGTACACTACGTATTACTGCGTATGCTTACACAAATCATTGGGATCAAAGGGTCGCGGTGGATCTGGATCCCACTCATCCATGTCAGTGTCTTCCCCATCTTCATCCTCATCTTCATCCTCATCATCTTCCTCTTTTGTTTCTATCCTTTCCATTTGATTCTGCAGAGGTGCTAAAGGATCAGAACCATCCACAGCCTCCATAGGAGGTAACACCTGGTTATGCACCGGTAATGATGCCTAAGAGAATTCACAAACAATCCAAGCTGATTCATGAAGAAAACCACAAGGACAAGCAATGAAGATCCTTGCTCATCTACCCTTCCTGTTGCCTCTGATAATGGAGAGGAGGACAAGTGAAGGTGCTAAGTGACTGCCAAGGGATGTTTTGCTTGGCTCCATGCTGCTGATGGCCTCACTCAAAACACCTGTATGACTCCTTGTCTCTACCCTGCCAAGGACTCAGTTCTCAGAAGAAACTGAACTCAGAGGAAGTTCTGGACCCTTGCAGGAAGTTTGAAACAAAGTCCAGGCTCTGTGAATATTACCTAGAGCCTAAAGCTGTATTTTAACTTCTTTTGTACAAGTGAGGGAATCCTGCACTTTGGCACATGATCTTCTCTTTACAATCCAACAAAACCAATCCCCAGAGTACAAAGGTAGAGATCAATAAGGGGTGAGGTAACGTGGAGACGATATAAACTATGGGACATGAAGGACAGTTGAGGGCATTGCATTCTTCCACTAATTTTCAAGTTTAGCCCTTTCCTTCCTTAAAAGAACTGCAACATTTGAAGTTTGGTGCATATTCCATCACCCACACAGGTTTCTCAGGTAGAGAACAAGAAATATTACACCCAGCAGAGCTGCCTGAAAACACTGACGAGGAAATCCAGTGGATGTGGCAGTCAGCACTACACCATCTGTTAACTTCACTTTTCAGCAGTGATAGAATTTTAAGGTGGCTGCTCACAGAACCATCCGTGAAACAGGTTTCTCTCCATATTAAATACATGATCTCCTAAATCCCCATACATTCCATGGTGAGACTATGGAAGACAGTACAAATCGGCACTACAGCTTTCTCACATCTCCTCCCAGATCACTCAGCTACATTTCATTCCCAGATGATGGAGCAATGGAACCAGTGCACTCATACATGGAAACGGAAAGGGTGCCTAGCAACTTACTCTATCTGCTTGTGGCCCTTGCTCCTGAGCCACTGGCTGGGGGGGATCAGCAACACTGCCGAGCACAGACAGGTTGGTGGGATTCATGCTCTGAGCAGCAGCAGGCAAGAGCACCGTTACCTAAAATCACAGGCACTCATTTTAGCACTGCAGCATTTCCATCAGTCATGGGCAGAGCCCAACATGCACAGCTCCCTTGAGCCCTGCACTTGCTCAAAAACCATGGCATTTCCATGATTTTTGGGATTCAAATAGGAATTATGGGCTCAGACAGAACCTGCAGCTCCTGGGATGAAGGGAAAGGCTTCAAATTTATAGACTTCACAAATTCTGAATTACCTATCACACATTTTTAAATTAAAGTCCTACCCAGCCTGTGTTCAAATTGCACTGAAAACAGATGTTAGGAGCTCTTTAGCTCTTGCTAAAACCAGTGATTTGAGGTCTCTTTTCCTCTATGCCCAAATTTACTTTTGCTTTCAAGAGAAAATGTAAAGAAGGACTAAGAAACATTTCCTCTTTTTTTGACTTCTTTTTTTTCTCAAGCAGACCTTGCCGATGGCTGAGGGGTTGTAACTAGATAAGCTTTAAGGTCCCTTCCAATCCAAATCATTCTGTGATTCTATGATCCAGGACCAATTAAAAAACCAAGACAGTGTATTGACCTCATGAGAAGATCAAGTTCTCAAACAAGAGGATCCCAACAATTATTTTTCTTTACATTTGATCACACTATACATTTTTGTTTACATACTCATTTTTTTGTGCCCTAACAACCAAATTAATGCATATTACCACACTGTTCTCATTCATTCAGCAATAAAACAAAGCACAACTAAGACCCTAGGAATCACCTTTAGTGCCTTTTGTTTCCTGCTTATCTATACAGGAATTTGCACCATTATTCCGTGTAACTTTTCATCCTTCTCTACAACTGATATCATCTGGTTTCTAGTTTGTACCTCTGACTGTTAAGCAGCTTTTATGCCAAAATCCAAGTTCTTGCCTCTCTGCAGAGTGCTTAATAAATATCAGATATAACTGAGAACAGTGAATTGGGCCGGTAGTGAGGGAGCAGATAACAAAATCTGTAACATAAGCACTTGGTCTTAGAACTCCAAACTAGTTGCTTTGTTTAAAGAGGTATTAAGAGTAATTTATGAAACTCCTGAAAACCAGTAGCAAAAAGACTTCAGGGAATGGTGTGACGGTGAGGAGGAAACCACCATGACAGTCTGATATTGACACTTCTGATGCCAAGTGGCAACAGAAAGAGGCATCATTATTCCTCCAGTGTGCCAGCAAGGAGAGGGCCACACAGACTTGGATCTATTTGTAGCCCCTATTAGCATTGCCTACTACTAATCACACCAAACATATCCTTACTTGCACTTCCATGTCAGGCACTGCACAGATTATGGGCATTATTTTTATAAACCTCTCACTTTCTTTCTACAATAGTTTCTTCTGAAAGAAAAGAGGAGCTTTAATTATTACTTTGTCATTAGTTGTCAGTTCAGGGATGTCCCACATGAAATGCTGATGTAAAAACAACTGCAAAGGCAGGAGTTGATATAATGAAGGATTAATCGTTCAACAGAAATTAATATATGTGTTAGGACTGCTGTCAGACAGTGTTGGAATGGAGGACAGGCTGAGGACACACAGACAAGTGTTTCTGGGATAATAACAGATCACCTCTGTTGTCACTGCCATCTGCATTGCGCACAAGTAATCTCAATTTTTAATTAATCATATATTTGTTAAATGAGCTTTAAGACAATTAAATAGGAATTTTGGGCTCCTTAATGCAGGGAAATTGTTGGAGCAAAAAATTCCAGAACGAAACTCCAGAGAATGAGAAGAATGAGAAGAGAGATAACACCTTTATTGTGTCAGTCATTGCTTCCTGTCTGTGCCTCAACCCTTTAGAAGGTCTTTTAGCAAGAAAATTTGTTTTCAGCACACATTGCTCACTTTGCCCCAAGACTGTCAATAAACACACATGTTAATGATGGCTTTGGTGATGGTTCAGATCTAACACATCCATTCACACATCATTGAAGATCCACCAAGCAGTAATGATTTTAAGTCTATGACAAGCAGAGAATTCCAACTAGACAGATCTGAAAGCACCTGTCTACAGCTGATTACCACATTGCAGTTCCCAAAGATACCAGTAAGAGTTAACAACAAAACTTCCCCATCCATGATGGATGAAAAAAGAATAAGGAAAAGTCATCATAACCTTATAAACACAGGCTGCAGTTTTATTCTCTTCCCAGCCCACCTCACACTGGCAAGCCCAGCACGCTGATAAGTCACTGAACTTCTTCAGGTTTTACACTTAATTTCCTGTGACGTTTTTAGTAAACCTAGAATTTAATCCAATTTTTCTATCCCTCGAGAGCCTTTTGTGGACTTAAAGGCATTTGGATCAGAACCTGTATGAGGACAAGTGAAAACCCAGCCTTTCCAAAATGGCACATTCAGATGACATCAGCCATATCTGCTGCAGGGACACTGCTGAAAGATTTTTTCATGCTATCTGGGGCAGTAAATTATAATACTTCTTGAATATGAAGAGAATAACCCCAAAATTCTTAACTTTTATTGTCATTCATGCTCAAGCTGGTCATTGGTCTTGATCAGGGTGACAGCACAAGACTGGAGAAGTTCAGAGACAGCTCATTACCCTCCCACACCACATGTCCATTTACCTTCCCTAACTGTTCCCTCACAGTTTTAGGCCCAAAATGAATAGTATCTCTTCCTTACCTGCTGGGTGGTAGCATCCTGTTGGACGTAAGCCACTTGGGACGGATCTGTAAACAGAGTCTAGACAAAGTGAAAAAGGCTTATCAGACCAGCCCTGGGGGTTTTTACTTGCAACTTACACAAAAGCTACCCTGCCACCACAGAACAACCCACATCTGAGCCTTTGTCAGCTTCTAATCTGTGTGTTATCACAGCAAATTACTTCAACTTATCCAAGTAGATCTACACACATAAGAATTAAAAATTAGGTAATGCTCCATAAAGAGTTAATATATTTATGTGGCACTTTCCATCTGTACAGCTAAAGTGTTTCACAAGGTTTTTTGTTTTTTTTTCCAAAATCACTTTGTCAATTGTTGATTTGGTAAAATCTACAGGAAGAAATTCAATAGCTCTATCTATGCCCTTAATGTGTAACACTTAAGGGCAGGATAGAAGGTAACTGTGATCTTTTTCTTCCTGAAAATTCACAAGACTGCTGCATGCTTTCTTTTGAGGAACTATCATGCACATCCTATATGGGACTTTGATATGGCCAGGATGCTGTTTAATTTCATAGAAGCTATGTCAGCTTCAGTAGTCTGCAAGAACAGGCCTGGCAGAATCCCAGGGAAAGCAAGACTAAGGATTGACTGAGGCCAGCCTTACTTAGGCAAAATTTCAAATATCTGAGCTTGTAGCAGCCTGGCTACAACAAAATAAAGCATGGTATAATACAAATTCCTTTAGCACTGTGATAATTTCACCTTAGATGCCAAAGAGTGTCTGAATACTACACATCTTTTGACACAATGACAGCATTCAGAGTTTTGGAGTTAGTTGGCCAGTAACTTTCTGGGAGATATCCTCTCAGGATATCCCTCCACATAGAAGATGGTTTTCTGGGACAGCTGAGAGCTGCACAAGACACACTGTGCCCCATGAAGCCCTGCCAGCATGACGGGGTTGTGAGGTACATGCACTTTGCAGCACAGCTAACCTGCCCTGGCAGCAAAGATATTACAAAACACTCTTGACAAAGCAAGCCTGTTCCTTTTAATCTGTCCACACACAGGCAGAGATGCATAGCATATTGACCCCATATAAATGTGCTGCAAGGGAATAAAGGCTATTTGATATGATTATGCAGAAGAAAAAGAATATAAAAGGTCTATAAAATCAGCAACTCCACAGAGACACAAAATTACATTGAATAAACTGAGATGCTCTGCAGAAAGACACAACTGTTATTGTAACTCTCAATTATAACAACTGTACTACACAAAACAAAGACTTTTCCAGAAGGAACATTAGATGGCTCTTAGCTTTTTACTGGATACAAGAGGCAGAATTTCTGGTGAGATTATCCTTGTTCTGGAAAACACTTTTGAGTAAATTATAATCTCATCCATCTTCAGTGAAGTAACCAGCATTTCATAATTCATAGCCTCACCATCCTTTGATAAGCTGATTTGCACATCAGACAAATGAACAGCGTGAAGTCTCTGCTCAGCAGTGGGCAGAGAAAATTGCTGGGAGGGACTGCCTGCTATTTTCTAGTCATACCACTTGGCTGGTAACTGGCTTTCATCCCAAACAAGATTGTTGTGTTTTCTAGGTGCCAAAACCAGGGTGGGCTCAGAACCACACGTGCCTGCGTAGCTTCCACGGGGTGGATGTAAACCAGGGTGTGCTCCGAGGTGTCCACAGAGGTGTAGGAGGTGCCATCAGCCGTGTAAACCACCTGCTGTGCGGGGCCGCGCTCCTGCTCGTCACTGTACATGATCTGGGCCACTGCTCCCCCCTCAGGGACAAAGTGCACCTGGGGAACAAACAGATCCTGGACTCAACACAGGCCAGTGGGACACAGCACCAGAGTCAGAGGGTGCCTTGGAAAGCAGAGAGAACTTGTGTCCCAACTAACCTGCACGTAGTGAAAAATACACATTTCAAACCTCACTCAATTATTCTACCAATAGAAGTCTGGACACAACTCCCATCAGTCTCTGGTTTTACTCTGCATTGCAACTCAAGACGTAAGTGCTACAAAGGGCACCCACACATACTTAGATCTTGCATGATATTTCAAAAATTTGTAAGGGAACAATTTCATATTTGAACTGATTTATCTATTATATTTGTTGGGATATTGTTTCCCTTTATGCTCATTTCCCTTTCAGGATTTATGATAATGACTTCATTCAGCCAGTTCTGTAGTTGGAGGAAATTTTTGCTGTCTGATGGGAGGCTAACAGAACTTATTAACTCTGATAGTCCTCAAGTCATAGTATTGCAGCTCTCAGAGGCAGCAGTAGAGCATATTAGACTGCATCTCTGTAGTATGTATGTGCAGCATCAGTAAAAAATTCAACTATTTATACAGACAAACTTACACCTGAAAACATTAAGCACAGATTCCAAGGACTACTGGAACAAGTTATGTCTAGGGCAGCACTTTAAATCTAAACAAGTCGATTTTACCACAACATTATGATCATAACTGATGATCAGTGGCCTATATTAAATGAGCCAGAATACTGGATTCCAGTGAAAACAGGAACATATTTAGCTTTTGCCATCCTTTACATGCTGAAAAGCATTTTCAGTGTATGGGAAAAACAGGACAGTGAGCAGGAAACCTAGTTTGAGTACAAGTATTCATAGTCACAAAATTCTTTCACATAAAATGATGCCACAGTTACATATTTTGTTTATTTTGTTTCACTTTTTAGCTTATGCTTCAGAAGACACCTGGTGGTGTCTCCCCCATGGATGCTCAGTGCTGATTCTGTACAATAAATCCTCTCACAAACACTACAATTTCACATTTGGAGAGCACTCAGCAAATACTCATTAAGCCTTAAAACTGCCATGTGCAAACAGCAGCATGGTTATGCCATTATAGAGAGAAAGGGAACACAGCTCATTGACAACTGACTTTCTTTGCAAGTTTCAAAGCTGGAAATTACTAAGAGAGGCAGAATTTCTCAGCTTGTTGGTCAAATATCATGCAGCATCGTTTTCCTACCATAGTTAAAAGAGTAAATCAATTTACAGAATTCTAGAAATTCCCAGCTGCATTGTCTCGGAGGCAGAGGGACAAGCTGCATACAGCAGAACCTGACTGCATTAGTCACTTACAATTAACATTTCTCCCTTCCTCACTACCCAGATGTCTGGCTGGAAAAAATTACTCATATTACTTTCCCCAAGGTCCACCCACAGTTCCAACTGATTCGAATGATGCCATCAAAAAGCAGCTGCCACAGAGCACAGATTTGGTTCATGTTCATTACTCTGAACACCCTTCACTCTCCCACATGGTTATAAATATATTTGGACACTGGAACTTCTACAGTCTTTGCCTGGTTTTGTTCAGCTCATTTCAGAGCTCTGTGTCTTCACTGCTGCAGTTTGCACAGCTCAGTTTCTGAAGTTTTAACACCAAATCACCACAGAAATGTTTGCATTTCTGCTCAAACGAAAGCTGAACTTCTAGATTCTAAATCAGGGCTGAATGGGAACTAACCCTCCCTACCAATCCCAATCCAGCCCGAGCAGAAGCAGAAGTCTGGCTAATAACCTGAGCAGCGTTCTGTTCCTGTGCTGCAGACTCAGTCCACACCTGAGGACTTTCCTCTTTCAAGTCCATCTCCTCCCTGCCTGGGTGCTCCATGAGGAGAAAGAGATCTACCAGAGGAATGTCTGGCTGAAGGGATTCATCTGTTCAATGTGTTTCTGCTTCCAGAAGACCAGGTGATCTTCAGCAACATGGCTGTAAAAAAAAAAGAGAACAGAGACATTAAAACCAGCATGACACATGGCAAGGAGCTATGAGTGATTTATTATTATCAGCTACTATACTTCATTAACACAGAGTAAAGCAGGTTTGGCTTTACGAACACTTCCTACAAGACCCAAACACCTTACATTATGGGATAAGGGAACAGAAATCTTATCTCACTGAGCATGGTTCTGCTGTTCACCACTTTCCATGTCGCATTAAGGAGGAAACAAACCAACCATTGCACCAATCGCACTGAAAGATTACACTGAACTCTTCCTGCCTGTCTTTCCTTGGCCACATCCACACCAGCTTCTCCTCATAGTCCTTCTGGTAACTACAGGCCTAGAAATCAATAAATAATGCAAAAAATAGACCTGAGGCTTCCAACAAGAAAACACTATGTTCAGAGATGCATCACCAGTTCCTCAGTTTGCCTGAATGAGGTTTTGTTTGAGCCACCGAATGGTTTTCCATGTACAGATAGATTTGACCTTGGACAAAACCCCAGTCCCAGGTTAGTACAGTGTTACAATAGCCAACTACTCAAAAGGAATAACGAATCTTAAAACTCTCAAAGATCCTGACAAACTGCTTCCAAGCTTGGTTTTATTCACCTCTTGCAATTTTATTGGGGCCTCTCAATCTGCTGTTGCGATCCCAGAAGGGTAATTTACAGCTCTAGTGATTGATTTAGTCAGTGGTTCAGCACCTTCCCAATCCTTCGTCTCTAATGTCCTATTAAATCACAGGCCAGGAATTAGCATGAGGCTGAGCCCCTTTCATTTCTCAGCTATTCCAATTAACTTTATTCTATATCTAGTGCCTTGCTGAGCTGATCCAACACCAGTACCCATCTGTGCACCAGGAAGGAAGCAGAAGGCTCCTTGTTGATGCTTTCATTCATTTGCATTTTAAATGCAAATTATTTTAGTCATAATTTATCCCTATAAATGCTAGCATTTGGCTTGTCATTGACAAAGTGAAAAATAGAAAAGGAGAAGTAAAAAAAGCAGCAGCCACTTTCTGTCTCCTCCTAATTTTGCCAGCAAGGACTAAGCTTTGCAGATCTGAGCACTGACTGTTCCACTGGGCCTGGCCAGCATGGATAAATCACCAGGACAGGGAACTCTGGGGCTACCATCACTGAACTGCACGGTGGAGCAAAAAAATTCTATTACTTACATATAGACAAAGAAAAACAGTGGGAAAGATATTTCTGGGCATCGCTAGACGCCAAGTCATGCTGTTACTGGTGACTGGAGTTAACACTTGCTGTCTCATGCTGAGCAACCCAGCCCCACAAAACGTTGAGACGTTGGCCCCACAAAAGCAGACATGGTGGAACTGTTCTGACTGTCCTAGAGTGAGTTTATGATGCTTGCATCCCCAGTTATCTGCTCTGTTTGTGTTAAGATATTGTGTCCTGTACCTTTAAGGCTAGTTTCGAGAGTGAAAAGAAAAAAGAAGTGCTCAGTTTGTTTTGAGAAACTGCTCTGACTCCTACAAATGCTTCTCCCAGACTGTGCTGTCTACAGACAGACAGAGAGAGAGGGAGGTCTCCTTTTTTCCTTTTTCCCTTTTAATTAGCTTTTAGCTAGCTGAATCAGACAAGCTCCCTAGACACTTTTTTTTTCCTTTTTCTTAAGACTGTTTAAACATGTTCTAGACTAAAAAGCCAGAGACACACCAAGAGCTCACACCTGTGGCCCAGTGGGGCCTGGACCCCGACATTTTACAACATCAGAGAGACTGGGAAAGAGCCAAANTCCTCCCAAATTTGCCCAAAACCAAGACGCTGACTTTCTCTTATATCCAAACACCTCCAGTTATGGGAACACAGGGATACAAATCTCATCTCCATTAATATTGCTTGATACAAAACATCCCCGAAAAGCACTTAGGAGAAAATTTAAATGAAATCCATGCACCAGCATTCAATGCCTGAGCTTAGCATGAACAAATTAACTGCGGCAAACATTCAGAAGTTATAAACACCAGCCTTGTTTTCCGAGTGTGGAATCTCAGAGCAATTTACAGATAAATATTATTTATTTATATATCCTAGTGCACACAGGCTCTGATCTATAAATAAATACCATCCATCCCTACACAGAACCTTTCACCTAGCTACTTGTTATGTTATTAAGGATTAAATTAGGGATTTTCTCATATCTAATCCTACCTCATTCACTGACCTCCTTCACTCATTTATCAGGTATATGTTCCTTATTCAGAATATATAAATATATACATACATCAGGTATATGATCACCTCTATCCATGCAAAATGTGACAGTATTTATGTCAGTAACATTGTGAACAACTTCTTTGCAAAATTTAACACCTATCCTGTTGATATTCTTCAGCTGATTTATCCACAACAGCTCTTTTCCTAGACTGCCAGTTCAAGTAATCAAGAGCCAATTCAGGTAATTGCACTAACAGTAGCCAGTAGTTTAATCAATTATCTAACTGGTTAGAAAACTAAAAATAAAAACAAACATTAGAGGTTTAAATTTGTGGCAGTTTGATTTAAAAAAAAATATATAATTACCCTGTTAAAAAGAACACAATTACATTAACTACCAACTGAATTACGGGAAAGGCACAGTTCTGGCTAACTCCACATGGTGCAACAAGTAGCAGAATTTTTGGCTGACCTTCCCCACCAGCAGACACTGAAGGTCTGAAGGAAGATGCTGACTCACTCCTGCAGTCATTTTGGCACAGATAACTTACAACTTGAGTACAAAGGAGACTGAAGGGTTCAGGCAGGGTCTTTAAAAGGCAAGACTAGGTATTAAGAGTCATCTCTGAAAAAAGAAGTACCAAAAAGTTGGAAAGGAAAGCAGAAGACAGTAATTTCATGGTTGTGAAAGTTAACACTAACAAAATCTTGGGGGAAAAAAAGCAAGGCTGAACCAAATTCAGCGGCCCAGTGCTGCAGCTTCTATAAACAGTCCAGTTATTGCTGTTCTTGACAGAAATGAAAATAATAAACAGCTCAGCCCAGCTAATTGTGCAGCAATAAGGGACAATAGCAAGAACTGCAGGATTTGCTGATGCTTTCAACTTCTGTACTTCCAAATTCATCCTAGGATCTGCCTCTGGTATGCATTCCCTCAGTACATCTGTAATTATGAAAACACTGAAAAGTACATTTCCCTGGAAACATGGATGTGCTGAGAGTGAAGACAATGCAGGAGAAGACAGGCCGTGCCCCAGAGAGGTCCTAGGGATGGGCAATAATGAGGGCAGGGGACAGGAACAAGTGTTGAAATCAGCTGTGAAACAAACCCTGAAGTCAAGGCCAGGAGCTGAAAAAATCTTATCCAAAGTCACTGACAACAGAACTGCCACAAAACACCAACACCTGAGCAACTTTGTCTGACACTGATGACAAGACCAAACTAACTTTACTCACTAGTCCTCCATAGGATGCTCCTTCTTGTTAATCCTGCACAATCTTATTTCCTTCCCTAGATCCTGCTCTCAACAGGCCTGACACTGACAGCCACAGTGTCTCAAAATTTTAACCATTTCCCTGTGGTCTTCTCTGAGCTTTGGTAGTTTTTTAGCAGAAAGAAATGTGAAACTTTGGACATAATCATTGCCAAATCACTGGCATGCAGGGAGTGCTCTCTGCTTGTTCTCCACACTGTTTGCCCACGGATTATCCTTTGCAATTATTGATTTTTCTCACGGTATCAAACACATTAGACATTTTCAGACAAGCTAAATAAACACCAAGACATGCACCTCAACGGCAAGCTCTGCTACGTCCAAGGGATTACCATAAGAATCTGTGTAACAGAAATTGAAACTCAACTGCAGAAATCCTAAAAGAAAAACAGATAATTAAACATAAAAGGCATTGTGATAGGATAAACTCATTTTTTTCTCAGTATGAAGAAAATAGGCTACCTTTTGTAATAAAAATCCATGTAGATGTTCAGTAAAACAGTAATCCAAACAGCTTGCTTAACTCATCTTAAATTTATATGTTATGTATGTCACAACTATAGTCTCTCCACTATAAAATATGAGGCCTGCTCAAATATTATTCAGTATATTGTCTTTGTTTTTGTGTGTATGTGTGTCTGTGTGTGTGCGTGTGTGCTCATAGCAAGTACTTCAGTAACTTGAAGATGACGAAATTTTACTTTTCTGGAAGTTGAAAGATTAGTCAATTATGACACATCACCCAACAGTCACCCAAAATTCTGCCAGCACCCAATGCTTTCATACAACCCAATGAGCACCACACCCATGAGCAAGAAGCAATGCCAGTGGGAGATGTTAAAGCATTTACAGTAACAGCAGACACAGCATTTTTCTCCCCAAATAACAGGCACGCCTCACCTTGTCCATGGTGGTTGATGACACAAGCTGAAACAGTAATAGGCATAACTAGAGAGTACAAATATAGTCCAGTACCACTCCAGTATGGTAGTGGTGAGGCAGTGACAGTCCTGTGTGTCATTGTATATTGTGCGAATTGTGACACAACGTGATCCAAGAACCAGCACAGCTCCTGTGACTTTGAAATATCTCCTCTAGTGGAACATTAGCTCATTCTGAGCTGTGCAAGTAAATTAACCATCCCTCCATGAAAACACAGGTTTGTCTCAGAACACCCTTCACATTTACCTTCCTTTTCTCCACACCTTCCGGGACCTGCTGCTGTCAGACCTACAGCCATCTCTCTTTAGTTTTGCATTTTACAGTCAATCCAGAAAATGTCAATAATGACAAAATTTCTCTGCTGCTCCTGATGCCTGGAAAGCACCTTGGTGTCTGACAGTGTCATTGTCTGACAGCTCTTCATTTTTTTTTGAAATCTTGCTTAAAATTTCCTTTTGACCTCTGCAACACTCTCCAACTCCTCCCTCCTGATCCTGTGGGATGGTGTTTTCTCTGGAGCTGTGTTATTAAATCAGCTTCCCCGTGCACTGCATTCAGCTCCAGAGGATGGGAAAGCACTGCTCTGAGGGGTAAAGTGTCTCATTGCCCATCCAAGGGCAATGTCCTTGTTAGCTTTGCTGCCTCAACATTAGACACCCTGAGCCATCACAGCTCCACATGTGGCCCCTCACAAGTGCATCCATGATCCGCCCACAAACACTCAAGAGTAAATGGTGCTGTAAAAAAAAACCACTAACAGCAAAGTCACTGCTGGTTTGTGTTTGATGTCTAAGTCTTTTAAACACAAACCCAGTGAACTCACCTAGGGCTTCAAAGGTAAGCTCTGAAAGTCAGAAAAAAGCACCACCAAAAAAATTTAAAATCAACAATAACCATATTTTCTTGGCAAACCCGCTATTAAAGAATGACAATTTCTTTCAATGCTGTGACTACACAAGAAGATACAGAGATGAAACCTCTGGGGACTTCATCTGCAGCAACCTCTGTGAGGTTCACTAAGGGCATTCTGCTGAAAAATCCAAGCCAGTGGCTGCCAAACAGTCATTTATGGCCCTTCTCTGGGATGAGAAAGGGGGAATATTAATGCTGAACAAGGGGAAAAGACCACCTCCCTGCTCAGGGAGCAATAAAGCCACTCAGTATCTCAAATGAGAACCCACTTTACAATATGGTAATGATGCATAAACCAGCTAAAGTGATTTACTCCCCAGAGCCTTGCCATAGCCTGAGGTTCCCTGCAGCAGTAACAGCAGGGACTATTGGCTTAATCCTCCCACGACTGAGCTCACTGACAACTATGTGTCACCCCAGCCATGTGCAAGGGCAGCAAGATTGGTACAAAAGGGGTTTTACGACTCTGAGTCTTCCTCCAGCTTTTAATATGAAAATGATTTATTATGCTCAAAAGGAACATCACATGTGCCTGCAAAAAGCTTTATCCCACACTTGATTATTCCAGTTTGCCTAGAAGGCAGAGCCAGTGCATTTCCTGAGATACTTTAGCAGGAACATGCCTTAGTCCTCAATGAGGTTAGAAACCTTCTTGCTGCAATGAGTCAGGACTGTCATCACCTCCTCTGCATTCCCATCCATCACAGGCACATACTGTTTCAAGGAACTCTGATAACATTCATGCAAAATGCACCAGGGCCAATCAGATAATGTAAAACCACAATATTTATGTTTTAGTGGTGAGTTAAAAATGGAAATCATACTGAGACAGCAAGAATTATTTATTTCCACGAAGGGAAAGATGGCTTCAATTTATTTTGTCATATAATAAAGACTTCAGCCAAACACCAACTCACTCTTTACTGCCATTGTGCATAATGAATCTATCGATATCCATATCCTTATGGCACATCCATCATCAAAGCAACAATGAGCTGGAAGAGATCTCTAAGACCAAGGCCAGTCCTCTACTGCTGTGCCCATCACGTGTTACAGTCCTTTTCCTAAAGAGACAGTGCCCAGGCACTTAAGGTGGCAGCACAACAGTCTGATGTAACTATTCTCTCACAGCTTATCAGGTAAGTAGCTAAAAATCCATTTCTACCACAGAATACAGAAGAGAATCCAGCCTGAGCACAAGTTAACATCCTCCTGGGGACTACCTAGGCTGGGTTTAGACAGCTACTCAGAGATGCTCCAAGGACATCTCTCTTCAGTCCTAATTCTTGCATAATAAAATGATTCTCACATTGTCCTCTCTCTCAGTGGACAAAGAGTCAACTTCATTACTTTCTACCTATGTAAATCTCTTCTTTAGTCCCCATTTGCTCAACATCTACATATCCACTCCAGCAATTGACTTCTTCCTCCCACCCTCAGCTTCCTGAATCTATGGTCATGTTCCTCATGTTGTTGTCTTCCCAATGTTTCATCCTTTGAGGTCCCTGTGATATCATGGGCTGTTGAATCACATACTGCAGTTCTTGGGCTCCATCTGCTCGAGGCAGTGACCCTGCTTTCTTAAAGGATTTGGTTTATAAATCACAGAGAAAGAAAGGAATAAAGCAAGGAAGCAGGGAAAACATGCATTTAAAGTACAGGATGACACAAAAGGAAAATAAATGTCTATATCAGTGTCTTCTACAGTTCTGCCCACACAATCTTCAAGATGGCTCTATTACATGTTACTGAAGGAAAACAAACCATTCCCTCTCCAGCTTCTTCCTGCCCATTTTTTGTCTCCCCCCCGCCCCTTCTCCTCCTCCAGTAAACTCTTCCCAAAATAACTGTCAGTTGGAGGGGATTCTTCCCCTTCCTACAAGCAGGTGGTGCTGCTTCCGCTCTCCCTCTCCCAACCCCCTGCACCTCTCCTCTTAATTTTCACCTGTCGTAAAATTCAAAAAAATAAAATTACCTTGTTTCTGCACATAAAAACATAAACCTAAGATGACTCCTTCAGAATAGCTGCTAGTCTGCACTACCACAGAGAACAAATGGACTATCTGCGCTTTCAAACAGGTGGCAATTGACATATAGAGCCATTTCAGGGCTATGATACAGCAACTGCATGTTTTACTAGCTGGAGATAAAAGTAACAAATAGACCCAATCTCATATTCAAGTCCAAACAAAATTCACCACACAAAACCAGCCCCCTTAATTAGATACAGTTAGATGTCCATTAGAATTCAGTGTACACAGCTGCCAGCAGCTGCAGGTGGTCGATAACACACTGGCAGTGGCTGCTCACTGCAAAGCAATTTACCTCAGGAGAGCTCATCCAGGGATTTTCTGCAAAGGGTAGGACTAAGGGGGCCAGAGGAGAGCAGACAATAGTACAGACCTGTGTTACTCTAAAATCAAATTGTCAACTATTCTATCAGATAATGATAACAGCAATTACACCAAAATCTCATCCTATAAACAAGGTAGTAAAGCTGTCTTTTTTCACACAAGAGAAGCATCCATGTAGCAAAGTTCCAAAACCCATCACAACTTAAGAGAGTAAGGACAGACTAGAGCAATACACACTCCTTTATTACTTTTCCTAGAAATGAAGGCATTAGAAAGCTCACAACTGCTAATCATTTTACTGTGTCCACAAAAGATGCAAAGAATTCTCTTGTAAAACCAGTTGGTGATTCATTAGCATCTCATCTTCTAACTGAACTACAAGAAAAAAAATAACTGAATTATTAAAGATCGGTCAGAAGAAAGCGAAAGTTCAGTCTCTACTCCCATTGAAACTCACAGGGAAACACTGATAGGCATTTTACACACGCAGCTTTGCACTTGATCATTCTTTAAAGACCTGTAAGGACCATAACTATATATACAGTGATACACTAGACAGGTTGATACTGAGGTACCAAAAAGTGCATCACAAATACCAACCCTTCATTTCACTGTCAGGACTATGACTACTGTCAGTAGCCTAAACCAAGTTTAAATTTTAATTTAGGGACCCTGTAAGAGCCCTCCTGTGAGGCTCTGCAGCACACAGCTGAGAGGTAAGAGGTGAGCATACATAGCTCTTGTACAAGGAAATAACCCTAAAAAGGTGGATTATCCCTTTAGGATAAGTAATTCTGAAAGGCATTGGGATCAGGACCTCATTCTTCCATTCCAACTCAACCATTTAACAAATTCACATCAAGTCACTTTAAATGGAACTGGGGCACAGGAGGGGAAATGGGACAACTCAACACCAACACCCACAGAGCAAGAGAGCCACAAGATCAAGCAACCACTTGCTACAACCATACCCAAGACCACAAGAACATGGTTTTTCGCAACAAGATACTGTCAGGAGAGCAGTGAACCCCACAGCTTCCACCTACAGCAACAGCTACTACTCACAGCAGGACCCTCATGAATGGAAACATGTCACGGCAGTAGGGAAGGGCCTAACTTCCCTCCACACCAAGCCTCAGGGCCACCCAGCCAGAAGCCTTGCCCTGCTGGAGCCACACTGATGCCCTGGGGCCCCTAGAATCCCCTCGGGGAAAGAGAACGTCGTAAGGACGGGGCCCCAAGATCACACCCCACCACTGCATCTCACAGGGCAGACTAGGGACCCTCACCCACACCCCCAGATATAGTCCCCACAGCCATCAACAGCCAATCCGAACACGGGGTGAGACGCCCCCTCCACTAACTAGGCCAATAGGAGGCAGGGGCGCGAGGCACGCGGCCAATCAGTTGGCGCGAGTGCCCCCCCCCCCCCCCCCCCCCCCCCCCCC
>WAAE01005476.1:0-33307 GCA_013400495.1 Nicator chloris | reverse complement strand
CGCACCGCCAGCTCCGGGCGCCATCTTGGGTGCGACTAAAACAACAAGTCTAAAACCTCCGGCGGGTCCCCGCGGCGTCCCCGGGCCGCGCTGCCCTCCCGGACCGTCCCATCGCGTTACCTGAGGGGGTCCCGTGCGGGCGCCGCGCCCCGGCCACCGCCGCCAGCCCCGCGGCAGCCCCAAACCCCCCCACCTGTCCTCACCTCACAATGGTAGCTGCAGAGCGAGGGGGGGGGGGTGGTGGCCGCCCGGGCCTCATTACCATAATCTGCCTGGCAACAAGCCGCTGCGTCGTGCGCTGATTGGCTGAAACTCCTCCGCCAGCCACGACGGGGCACAGAACTCCTCAAGGAAAGGCTCGGAGCGCCCAGGTCAGAGGGCCGGGGCTCAGTGGAGGAGTGGGGGGGGAACACCCCAATCCGCGGGGAGGGGAGCGGGGTGGGGGTCCTCTGCCCCGTTTTTTACTGCTACCTTCGGCTGCTGGTGGCCAATCAGAGCCTCGCTCTCATCCCCACAGGGGTATCTCCGCCAATCAGGGCGTGCTTTTCATCGCGGCGCTCCGCCCCCCCACTGGGGGAGGCGGTGTGGGCGCCGCGGGCAGTGCCCCCTACTGGGGGGGTGGGGGGGCGCCGGGCGCCCCCTGGTGGCGGGAAGGGGCGGGGCGGCGACACCTCCCACACCCCCCACTCCGAATTTTCCAGGACAGATAGGGCCGGGCCCGTCCCCCTGCTCCCTCCTGGGTAAGGAGGTGACTCGCAAACTTGTCGTGGGCTCCCATCCGCAATGCTCTGCAGCCCCTTCAGCGCTATTTGGCAGCCCCTTGGAGCATAATTACCTAAAATAGTGTCAAAACCAGCGATTTCCACTGGAATTTTACTTAAAGCTGATAAACTAAAAGCTGAAACGTGAGCTATTAATATCTGTCGAAGGTCAACCCATGACAAAATGCCCAGTAAAGGGCTCCTTCTTCCTAAAACGATCCTAAATGCTGCTATAACTTAATTTTTTTCATGGTACATGAGTCCTAAATGTCTGCTCAAAGAAGGATAATAATTACAATTGTTCAGAAATGTCATTCCAGTGCAGTTACTGCCATACTTGTGTTTAGTATTTATCTATTTGTGTTATGGTGGCAAGGAAAAACATCTCTTTCTTATCACTCATTTGCCATTAGCACACACTCAGGTAGTTCTTTAATCAAGTAGGTCAGTGGATATTTAAGCCAGACAATCCCTGTGTTTAGGACCTTTTAGTTTTATTCTAAATGGCTTCATGGACTGTGTGTAAACCACTATTCACTGCAGTGTGGGCAGCTGCAGATCCCGCAATGGGCCATTGTGGCCAACTGACCAAAGCCCAGGAGGACAGGAAGGGGAAATTTGGGTTAAATATTAATCACTACTTTTACAGAACTAGTTCTCCTCAGTCTCTGTGCTAGGAGAACAGCTAGAGGGTCAGATCTTGGTGCCATTAAGTGTAATGCTCCATTAGGTCTGTCCTTCTAAAGCCTGGAGTAGTCTTTTAAATTAAGAGCTGCTGTTGTAAATTGAAATAATCCCCTGTTGTACTGACCCCCTTCCATGAGCAACCAAAATTTTAAAAACAGAGATACAAATTTTCTAAACTGTGTTTATGAACTTGATCTTAAAATAGTAGATGTGGGGTTTTAACCTCAAGTCAGCAGAATTAGTTTAATTTAGAAGTCTGTTGCATTTTTTTCCCTTAACTATACTTCTTTACACCTCTGGGCAGTTCTCTAAATTACTGGGGTCATGGAGCCAATTTATTTCTCTGTCCCACAGAACCAATTTCAATTTCATTATACCGTGTTGAAACTTCAGGAGAATAAGTACTACAAGGAAATACATAAAAGCAAACAAAACTGCTTTATTTATTATACATTTTAAAAGCTGCCTGTATTACTTCTTAAAAAAATCAAAGTGCATTTTTATTTGGGTTTTCCAAGAGTCTCCATAACATTTTTGAAGACTTGGTGGCTCCACCACAAGAGATACAGTCCCACAGTAGAATACAAACCAGTGCCATTTCCTGAAACAGGGCTCACACCAAAAGTTGTTCCACAGGTTATTTTTTCCATTTTTAGTCAAATCAGTGCAAGTTCACCGTGGATGCACCAAGCTGCCAAATGCTGGTCTGTTTCATCCCTGCAGTGTCTGGCATCTGATGTAATGCCTATTGTAATTCCCACATTTCATGTGTTGTTTCTGATGCTCTAGCACAGGCTTTGTTTCCCCCACAGCCTTGTGCTCACAAAGAGAGAGGCCTTCACATGAGGTTTATTTATTTATTTCTAATCTGCATAGTTCAAGTGAACTACATGAAATACCCCCCCTTCACATCCAGGCTGGAAGGTGCTGTAACGCTCCTGAAAATTCTCCTTTCCCTTCTCAGCTCCCAGGCCATCAGATCCATGTCTCCATCGCTGCATCATCTCATTTGGATGCTCCTGCTACAGTAATCTCTCTCATCTTGCCTGTTCTGTCTCTTCTCTCTGGGCACTCCAACGTTCATTTTTCCACTAGTTCCCACATGGAAGCAAGTGTACTGACTCTCTTCTCCTCCCTTTTCAGATTCCAGGTGGAAAAGCACATTGGAACATCACCTCATTTAATTTACTCATTTAGTATCTTGCCCTCTTTCCCTTGGACCTCCTCACCCCTTCCTTTCACCTGGAAAAACCTCTCCTAAGTCTGCCTTAAAAACAAGCCTCCCAAACCTAAAGCTGCTCCCCAACCCTCTCTCAGACTCCCTAGAAAGATTTTTCTGGTTTTTCCCCATCTATAGGGATGTTTCAGGTTTTGTTGGGGTTATTGGATTTTTCTCTATGACATAATCCCATTTTGAGGAACATATAGATTAAACATGACAAAGAAAAATGCTCAAGTGCTCTAAACTCATTTGAGTTATAGAAGCAGCCACTGCCTCCCTGGCCTTGGTGACCTCCCAGTCTCATTCTGTGCATGACAAGTAGGTACTTAGGTCTAGATTCCCAAATTAAACTGCACATGGAATTGGGCTATGCTTTGTGGCACCCACTTCTCACCCCCATGCAAGTCAGCAGCTATGATTTAAAACTCCAGTTTAGAAGATGGAGAAACTTCACCTCTGTCCCTGTGTCTGCTACAACCTGCTAAATTATAATGCAACTGAAATGTAATTACTTTTCATCCTGCACAGAGAATACAAAACATGAATTAACTAGTTTAGAGTAAGCCACAATAAATTTAATTAAAGTGGCCTCATGTAAAACACATACACGTACAATAAAGTTATTTTATTTTGGTTCTCAGGATCATTCCTCCCCCAAAAAATTAGTCTTTTTTTTAACATGCTGAATTAATCCCTTTAACTGCAAGAAAAAAATTGACTAAACCAAGTTTGACGGTGTTGTAATAGCATCTGCATCAACTCAAAATGTTAAATTTTGTTTTAAATGAAAACATACCATTAGCTGAAGCATTTCACCTCACGCATTCACTATTGGCTCTTGTTTTGCCTGATTTGTCCCCAACCAAGTGGCATTTATCCTCCAATATTTAATAATAAAGAGGCACAGAAGTAAGCCAGGAAATGACTTGCGTCACCTCCCCCAACTACCTAACTTTCACTGGTCGTTTGGTAAAAGATACAGAAAGTTTTAGGAAGAGGCAGCTTTTCAGTTCATTGAAAATCTATTAGCAAAGCCCTGCTGGGGTGTTGGGATAGGAAAAGTAAGTAGTGATGCCAAAATGACTGCAGGGAAAATATTTTGCCACTCACACCAATATCTCCGTGGCTCCATTAGAACAGTATTTATAAAGGCAGCTGCTGGTCTTGATGATGCCTTGAGATCACATGGTTGTAAGGAGACAGAAATCAACTGGATGTTTGACAGTTCACAGCTTTTGCTGCAAACTGTCTCTTTGCAAGATTCTGCAGGGTTAGAAAGGGATTTTTTCCTTCTTGTTCTTGGTTGCTCCTGTGGAGCCCCAGCCTTTCTGCAGGCAGTGTGTCTTGGTTCCAGTCAGCCCAGTTTAGGCAAGTACAGGAACTCCAGTGCAACCCAGTTCTTCTCTGCATTGCCAGACTTGTTCACTCTTGGAGCATTTCCCAGAAATCTGCCCAGAACAGATGTAGTTCAACTTCAAATCCAGGTCAGCTACTTCTTTAGCTGGGATTACGGTTTAGTGCACACATTTCTTCTCCGGGAAGGATCTCAGCTACCATGATGCTGACAGTACTGAACTGCCAGCACCCAACGCTAGTGGCTGATTTCTCACTGGAGTTCAAGTGTGTCCACAGCCCAGCCCTGGTTGTGTAGAAGCATTGCCATTAGTAGGAAATAATTTGTGCATCAACTGCAGAGTAAACACAGAGGGTGTTTGGGTTTCCTTTCCATTAAGCAGGCCAGAATGACTCAGGAAACTCTCCACGCTTTGGGATATTTCTGAGTTCACTAGAAAGTTAAATGTTTAATAGTCGCTATTAAAAATATTCCTATAGTGCATTATACAAGCTTTCTAATTTTTCCAGAAGATTTGTCTCCGGCACTGGGAAAAGATTTGATACAGCCTTTTTCAAAATGTGGTGATGAGATGACAGTCAGCTTTATCCCACCTCTGTCAGGAAAGTAGGGATCTTCAGAGATCTTCATCCTGCTTCTGCATACACTTAGTAGATGAATAAAGAGGCAACATAAAAACACATTCAGTGATAACTTATGGTAGATGTTTAGACAGCAGCCACATTTTCTTTTAAAAAAAATTGCATTTTAAGATTTTATTTAGTACATGTACTAACTCTATACTCTGTTTATCTTGGCTTTTTATGGAACAGCTAAAAGTAAGTCTCCTAGCTGGGAAAACTCTGTTTGCTTTTTCAGTATATATAAGGATAAAAATACTTTTCTGTCAGATGGTCAGTCTTCCTCCTTCTGCAGAACTTAGAAATTAGAAGTCTGACCTTCTCATGGATGTAGGAGCTAGCAGATGGTTTCCAAGCTACCAAGTCCTCTCCATCACAGACACCTCAGTGTATAACCTGAGCAGGCTTTCCCTGATAAGAAACTGAGACTTTTATGCGACACCTACAGCTGGTCTGTAGCTGCACAGATAATTTGGCCTAACAGAGACAAACTGAACCAGCCTAGCTCCTTAGGGAACAGAAGGAAACAAGTCCCTCAGTGCATTACTGATAGGTCAGATTCAAACTCAAACAGGAGACTCCAGCCAATCCCTTTGAAGTATGAATGCACCTATACCATTGGCCAGTGAGCTGGGTGGAGTTAAGATCCTTAACCAATCACATACGGAAGCATGGGAAGTTTGAAGCCCCTATATAAGAGGGCGCCCAACAATAAAATTCAGCTGTTGCTGTGTTCTTGTTGCATTCTGGTCTTCATCATCAGCAATGCTTTTATTCTTGTAGTTTTGAATGAGAGACTAAAACCATCATTGAAGACAAGTTGGTTCTTTTTACTGAAGTCTATTTCTACTCATTTCATGCCTTTTAAGTAGGGTCTTCATCCTTACCCCAGTGTTTACTCTCCTGATGTATTTATAGACAGCAGTCGCATCCTCCCCAAGGTTTGTTTTGTCAGACTACACAAACTGTGTTTCTTTTGTTTCCTCCTATCTAACACATTGCTCATTACTAGCTGTCTATCCAGCCCCTCTGGTCTAGTGGGGCAACAGGGCTTTTACAGGGAAGATTTCATTATAGATGATGCAGTTTTAGAAATGGATTGATTTTTAAGGGCAAAAAAGCCATCCCCTAGGATATCTCCAGCTCTTATCTAAAACTCTCGATTTCTGAGCTTGTGGAAATACTCACCAGTTCCCACTCCATCCTTCAGCACCTATAGAAGATGACTAAGGTTCATCTCAAGATGGCATCCTGAGAGCATTCAAAAATACAGGTCAGCAGGCAAGTTCAAGAGTACAAAGCAGATCTTAGTCCAAAATTAGAAACAAATTTACATGTGATGATATAGGCTGGTAATAAAAGTAAGACAAAATCCATTAGTAACTTACCTAGTCTAGAGCAATAGCACAGATTCAAGATCCATAGCCAGTTACAGCTGATACTAAGCCAAAACCCACTACTCTGCCAGAATTATTCAGACAAGAAGTGATAGCCCTGAGCTTGGCTTAAATAGGACTCCTGGGCTTGTGAGGGGATGGACCCAGGTGAAGCTGCTCAGGATCAGGAGGCTTTATTAGTGGCCTCTGAAGTCTAACAGTGCTGTAGTCCTGTTCAGGTGCTGAAGGCAGATCTTTGTCCCAACTTAGCCATGAGTTCTTAGAGAAGTTAGTTTGGCTTTTTTTTTTCATAAAGGTGTAATTTGAGTCTGTTTTAAATCTCTTATTTGTATCATTGCCCTATTTGTTAGCAACTTATAGGACTGGTGCAGAAAAAAATAATACAGTTGTTGTTGGCTTTTTTTTCTTCAATTTCAAGCCTTTACTTACCATCATCTTAAGTCCTTCTTTAATTTTTTATCATAACGTGTTAAAAATTAGATCTTTGGAAAGCAAAACACTGTTGACATTTTCTTACAGCATTCTCGGATTTTAAGTGGAAGAACCCACCCCTTATGGCATGTGAGTGGGGTTGTGTTGCTTGTCACCACCTTGGGGGCTGGGGTTTCCTGTGTTGAGTCCTGACCCTGCAGCAGATGCTGTCTTAGCTGACCCTGGGACTGGTGTAATTTTGGACTACATTCAAAATATTTTTGCAGCGTGGTTCTTTGCAGTTGGATGTGTCCTTCAAGAGGGTAATTTTCTGAGTAGAAGAAAGATGTTTGTTTAATGAGTGATTAGTTTCAAAGGAGGGAATGTTTTCCAACTTAACTGAGTTGGAAGGAAGTATATTCCACCTGTGCTCACCCACGCTGTATACAGATATCTGAATGCCTTTGGAAACAACTGGTTTAGGAGAACAGGAGGAATCCAATGGAGCAGGTGCCAGGATTTTTCAGGGAGTTAATGCTGCCTTATCTCTGAAGCTGATAAAAACAATTGTATCTTCCAAGACAGCCATTAAGATTGAAGCTGCAGCCTCTGCCTGGGTGCAGATGACTACAAATAAGAAACTTCAGTAGTCACACAGACAGGAAAACCGTAAGAATGTGCTGCTCGGGGGAAAAGCGCAGAGCTGCCCAGAGCAGGGAATGCTGGCACGGCTTCTGCTGGGCTTCAGTGAAACAACACTGGAGGAAAGATGCAGATATGGTAGCCTGGGAAGAAATAACAAATTTGCTTCCCCAAAATTTTTTAGTGAACAGAACATAACCTAATTATTTTGAGCCAGTCTTTTTTTCAGGAAATAATCCTCATTGTCAAAGATCAGGTGATGTTATCTGGGTGCACCCAAATGTTATGTATTCCAGGTGTGCCCAGGCACCTGGCAAGCCTGACCCAAAACAAAGGTGTTTTCTTCAAAGCAGCAGATTTACATGGTAAAGTTATGACAGGACTTCACATTTCTCTGTTATTATGGAATTGTTAAACTGTTGCTTTGAACTCCTGTAATCCCAGCCTGCACATAGTGGAAAAATTCCAGATTTGCTTGCCTCAGCATGAGGCTGCAGTTCACAATAAAAGGTTTGCTGCAGTTCTAGCTGAGACTGCTTGTGTGTCCTGCATCATGTTGGGTTTGCTCTGCCTTCATTTTGCAGGGATCCTCCTGGAGACTTGTTTCCAGAGTTTTGCTGTTAGAGCACAATTGGTATTTCCCAGGGTTCTAAAAACTGTTTGCTTGGGAAGACTGTCTCTAAAGCCAGTACATCCCACTCGGAGCTCACGTAGGATCTGGACTCTTCAGGTTTATCAAAAGATCCCAGACTCTGATCCCTGATTTCTGAAATCTGCTGCGTAGTGAATTTGCCTGAATAATAGAGCATGGTAATAGCAATGGCATTTCTCAAACCAAATTTTGAGTAATTTTGATCAAGAAACTTGCCAGCTGCAGACCCACCCCTCAGAAGCTGATTTTTACACTGAAATGTCTTTGCCACTGGGGTAAGATTATCTTGAAAGTTATTCTTATACTTGCTATACTTGATATTCAGGAAGGCAAAGGATAGGAATAGGGCTAAGATGACAAGGTCATTTTTCACTACTTGGATCAGCTTGATATGGGCTGAATTCATCTCCCTGGTGAGTTCTGTTTCACGCAAGAATACCGTAAAAGTTGAATGAGCTGCTTCACATCCTAGTGGTTCTCCTTAACCTCAAAAGGTTGTAAATGCACAGAGATGAGCAGCTGTGGCTGCCCCATCCCTGGAAGTGTTCACGGCCATGTTGGATGGGGCTTGGAGCAATCTGGTCTAGTGGAAGATGTCCCTGCCCATGGGAAGGGCGGAATGAGATGGGCTTTGAGGCCCCTTCCACTGCAAACCATTCTGGGATTCTGTGATTTTCTGTATTCATCTTTGCACTGAATTCCACATCCTGGCTCTGCTCTTCTCTGCTCTTTCCTCATTAATTCCCTACAGAACTTTTAGGAACTGTGCTGGTGATGCCTGTTTCTCTTTTTTTCCCATCTCTTACCTAGTCTTATTTTGACCTGTTCACTTTGTCTTTTAGTGTAGAAAAAAAGTATTTAAAAATAATACTATTTCATTTAGTTTAGAGCAACTGCAACACAGCAAAACCACATGGAAGGTGTAATTAAAACTAAAAGTCAATTCAGTATTTCTGTGACACCTGCTGGGAATTTATCCCCTTTCAACGCTTTTCTCCAGGTTTTATTTCACAGCTGGCATGTTGGTTGATAACAGAAATAAGAAATAAAAAGTAATAAAAGAGCCCTGTGCTGTATAGAATACTGGCTTCTCTCAGCATGGAATACTAAATAGTGAATCATGCAATTGTTGAAAAGCTGTTGGGAAACACTGGAGTTGAAGGTGGAAAAAAGACATAATGTGCAATATTTTTCCTTCCCTGATTTAAAAGAAACATCTTCCCAATGAAGACAACAACTTTTATAGATATAAACTCATTTGAATTTATTTTTCATTGCTGTACTTCTTGGATGCTCCTTTGGTAAATGATTTCCTGCCCCATGCCAGATGCTGGTTCCATTCATAATGAAGTAACAGTCCTCTGTGAGTGATATCATAGTACCATACCACAGCCCTTATTGTGACTTCTCAAATTTAACACACTGAAATACGTTCTTTGTTGATTGTTTGGGGATTTTCAGATCTAGGGTTTCACTGAAGTCAGTCTAACCAAAAAAAAAAAAAAAAAAAAAAAAAAAAAAAAAAAAGAAAAAAAAAAAGAGAGAGAACAGAGCCTGGAGAACTTGGACTGTTAGCAATGTGCAGAAAAACATGGAAACAAAAGAAGGGCAAAAGCGAAGAGTTTGGCTATTTGATATAATCTTGTACAGACAGAGGGAAAGCTTGAAATAAGGCTTGTATAAGTAATTCTTTTTTAGGTTTTGAGGTGGTACAGATATTTAATTACTGACCCTGCCAAAAGATCTGCCCATGTGCTTTTTCTAGATGATCCAGCTGATGCTGGATCAGCACAATGTTGGCCAGGGGAACACCTGGCTTAAAAGCTGCTCCCCTTTCACTCCCCACATGTGCTCCCTAGAGCTACAGCTCTGCACCCATGCGCCAAAGGAAGTGTATCCAAATACAAATAATTTCTAGTTTATCAACCTGATCCCAGGTTTATGCCCTTCTAAACATAGACCAGAACTTTGCAGTTGCCCGCTGTGATCTGTAGTTTTCATCTCATGCTGACACAGTTCCATCCTTTGCTGGGATAAGGTTTATGAAAACCAGTGGATGTGTTTGTGCCAGTGTCCATGTGCACAGAAGTGATTCTTTTGAAGGGTTACATAAAGATATATTTTCCAGAAGGCAGAACAAATAGAAGGAATCTGGTTGAGTTACTTAAGGCCTGCTCATGCAAGGAGTGGAGCAGTCTGAATTTTAAATGCAGATTAAAGTACTTGCATCCACAGGTCCCTGTAAGGTTGTAGGGGTGTGTCTCTGTGTGTATGTGTTTAAGCATAAATTGATCTAAGGACATAATTATATATGCTTATTTTTCCCCCTGTTACAAGTAAAATGGTAGTTATGAAAAAGAAAGGGGGATGGAAGACTTTTGCAATCGGTTAGTGAAAAGAAGAGGGCTAATGCCTTTACTGAGATTCAGCTCTTTATTAGAGAGATCAGCTGGGTAGATGGGGCGCGCAGTAGCTCCCGGAGGAGGAGGTGGCGTGTAGATCTGTCCCTAGGGTGCAATGCGGCAGAGGTCGGGCTCCTGTCCTCATGGAAGCACAGGAAAACACTTTCTTGCCTTGAAGTCCAGGGTCCACACTAGCCCAGTTCACTGTAGGTCAGGTTGACAGGGCAAAAAGCCCAAATCAGGATTAGGAGATGTGTCTACCTTTTCCCCAACCTGGGGTGTCGTTTAGGTCTTTTGATTGTGTGACGGCTTGTTGTCCGAGGGGGTTTTCTTTCTCAAAAGGGTGCCATGGTGCCGAGGGTCTCTCTTATTTGCATACCCCCTCCTCCTGTCCGTCCCGGGCACCATTTCGGGGAGCAGCAAAGACGAGACCCAACGGACAAAGGGAGTATAACGGGAATTGACAACAGTTAGGGAGATAAGGATAGGACAATCAAGTGGTGACTAACTCTTTTAACATTCGAGTTCAGCAATGCAGGGGCTTAACTAGTTCCTTACAGTTAGCGAATATTGATATAACATCTTTGCTAAGCAGCTACTTTTTTTGGATTGCTTTTTAGCCTTCCCAGTCGACAAGGAACTGGCAAGTGGGTTTGTCATCCAGCTGTATTTTCAGTAAGGAAAAGGTCTTGTTAGTCTTCTTAAAAGAAATGAGGGTGTTATTTATCATACCCTATAAAATATTGATGTGTTTAAATTTGCTGATCTATGACATTTTAAAAAATTTTGGTCAAACTTTGCCCTTGTTGTTGTCCACTGAGAGTGTTCCAGGTAGTATGTTGGGGAAGAATTTAGCCAAAAGCAGTTTTGAGGGAGACTGTTAAAATACCCATAAATGAAGATGTCTGTTGACCCCAAGAATCTGCATTCATGTGGCAAAGTATTCATTACTCACACTGCAATGCTTTTTGATGTATATTTTTGTATCATCATTTCCCATTTTAAATTCAGTTCTTAAATCCCAAAAGGGAATTAACTACCAGCCATTTGCATTTTAAAGTGAAAACTCAAACCTCAGTAGAGTGTTCTACTTAAGACTCCTTTTTTATAACTTAGCCAATGAGCTACATCTTGGTGGAGACCTTGGGGAGTCAACCAAGTGACTGGGACAATGCAGGAAAGCCTAGTGTTGGAGGAAGCCTTGTAATTTGCTTCCAAAAACTCTGAATACACTGATACCAGTGTGAAGCTGTCCTGCAAAATGGTGATTTTCATTATTGTGGGGTAAAATGTCTTTAATGTTGGGGGAGAGCCACGGCAAACTGCGATGGCAAAAGACACAGGCTGTTCTCTCTTCCCATGAGGGAAAATCATGGTAAAATAAAAGGAGCAACTTCAAATTCAGCTGACTCATCTTCTGAGAAAATGTGATTCAGAAAGAGGCTGTTCTCCCCCTCAGGCCACAGGTTTGGGGTGGAAGTTGTAGGCGGCCCCCTCCTTCCCTTGGAGACACTGGGATTCAGCTTCTGCTTATATGTTCTAGTTCCTTTCAGCTGTGTCCTGCTCTTTGCCTTTATTCAACTGACACTGACTTCAAATACATGTATCTCTTTATTTCTTATCACCAAGAGAACCTATATTCAAACTTCTTGCTGTCTTAGGAGTTTAAAAGCTGCCAAAGCATTGCTACATCTCACTTCTTGTGGCTCTCCAAGGAACTTTGTTTCAAAGGTTATAAAAACCCCGGAGCACAATACGATGTCTCTCTCTTGAATGAGTTTGTAAGTCAATAGTTCTGTAGAGCCCTGGGTGTATTTGGGGGACTGAAATAAAAAACTTGTAGAGCAAGGTCTGCAAATATGAATTCCTGTGCCTGGGAATTCCTGTATCTCACTGATTTCCCTCCAACTCTCAGTTGAAGACCAGGCTGCTGCTCAGAAAAGACCCTACAGCTCCTTCCCCACATTGGGTCTGGTGTTAGTCCTGAAGGCAAAGCTGCAGGTCCTGTGTCTCTAGATGTGCATTTCCAGCACCTAAAGTCAATATTCCTGTGTTAAAATAAGGATTACTTGGTGTTTGAGAACTGTGAGGCCCCAATGATGATTGTAACAGGAAATGTCTTAGTATTTGTTTCAATAGAATGATGCAAACTGTGGCCTTCTGTGCTGATACCAAATTAAAGCAAGGAAGGGATTTTTTGAGTTATTCTGCTTTTAAGTGCAACAGGAAAAAAAGGCGCTTAAAGGTACCATGCAGCTGATGGAAAACTACAGTTCCTAGTAACTCATATTATCAGACATGATGTGTCTCCTAGATATTTTAAATTCCTTATTGCCTGTTCCTAAGTTTCTTCCTCATACACCCTTGTTGCTGTAGTACACGAAATGAAGAGACACAGAGTCGGTGAAGTTCTAAAAACTAAAAAGAAGTTTATTTCAAATTTCTGTCTCCTTTATCTAGTAATTCAAGCATGCCCAGTGATTGGTAGGCAAAGTTAACACCTCTCCAATCACATTGGCCAAGGCAGATGTCCATCAAGAGATCTCCTCCTCTAAGAAGGAATGAAAACAAAGATAAACCTAACATACACAAGTCTCTTATTTACAGCAAAATCCCTGGGAAAGGAATTTCAAAAAAGTTAAACATCAGAAGGCAGAAAACCAGGGTGACACACCCTGTTCTTGCAAACTGAGTAACTGCTCAAATAAGAGATTGGGGGTGAAATAAAAGGTGACTGGTGTGCCATTAAACAGCTTGTCAGCACAGGGAATTCCATGATGCCTGGTGGAACAGGCGCTGAATCAGACCTGATTGCAGAGGGAGGGATCAATTTCTTGCTGTTGAATTACACTTATCTTCAAAGATCCAAGAGATTCCACATCTATTTAGCAGGACAAGTCCTGAGGTTTTTATATTCCATGTTGTTCACTGCTGTCCCATGTTATAATTATTTGGCTTTTAATCTACCAATGAATACTGAATGAAGAATTAAATCATGAATCAGATCTCTTCTGTTGCTTGCCAGTAACACAAGCCATTTTTATTTTCAATTTCAGCTTTCTTTTACAGTAGAGGACAAAAATAAATTATGAGTGAAAAGAAGTTAAAATTATTCTTCTCAAGCAAGTCTCCTGCATCAATGCTTAATCCTTCCATTATGTTTGATGTCATTAATCATTCTACTGTAATATTTGACACATACATTTGTGGGACAAATTAGGATCTAATATAAAAGCTGCAATAATACTGACTTATGTGGAACAGCAGCTAATTATAACATATTTGAATTTTCATCTTTCATAAAAGACCTCTATAAAATGAACAACCTCTCACACTGGTGAAATGACTGAAACAGGCAAGCAGAGAAGGGGCGTGGGAAGAAACATACAAGGACAACAGGAGAAATTTCAGCACCACAATGAACCAATATCAGTTGATGGATTCTTTTTAATTGTGGGCTTTTTCTCTTTCAGATGGCTTCTCTGCCACAGCTGTGGGGCTCAGCTTATTTAAGTTGGAATGGTTTGGTTGCCTTGATACACGAACGACTGATTCTGCCATCTTCAGAGGTTAAACGTCGCTTCAGTCTTCACAGGTGGAGTAGAAGAGATAAAGGAGACAGGATGCCATTGCAGGAAGATATGTCTCACCAAGCAAGAGGATGAGAGTTCACTAAATATTTTCTGCAACGCAGCCTCTCCTTCCTGTCTCCCCACCACGTTTTCACTGTGCCTTTACTTGTAGACCTCTAGATCCTCAGTCTTTTGAGTTCTCTGTGTCAGGTTCAATGTTTGTGTTCAGTTCCTTGGAGAAGCATCAGGCATTGCTCTGCCTTGAGATCCTGCCAGTGCTCAAAGCCTCAGATCCATCCGGAGAGAAAAAAGGAGCAGCATAAATCCCCAGTTTGTGTATTAGCTAAAAATGTGGTTAGTCTCTGCTATTTCTGCATTTGGGATCTTCCGTCTGAGTGTGTGCTCATTACTCTATTGAATTATATATCAGATTTCTTTTTCTGGGAAGTGAATCCTACATATGTGCAACTCTGTTCCAAAATGGATTCCTTGTGTCTCTCAGACATTGTTTTTGCCTTGGATAGTCTTCAAAAAAACAAATTGTCCAGTTAAGTTCACCATTGGTTTTGCCCCCCATCTAGAAATGAGAGGAGATCATAGATTTAGCACATTTTCTAGATGCTGAGATTCATATGCAGAGTGTTGAAGGAGCAGCAGCTTTCTTTAGCAGCCACTCTCTTGTGCTGCCCTTAAGCATCCTGGATTGATGCATTTTTCATTTTCCAGTGCAATTTCACCTTTCTGTGCTGGTGCTTCAGCAAATCTGTAAATATCTCCAAACCTAACAGAAGGGTTATTTTTAAGGTTTCATTTACAGGAGTAAATTAAATTAATGCCAGGCTCGTTTCCTTAACAGTCTGTTACATGCTGTAGGCAAGGATTGTGCAGTTTGAGATGAACACAGCACAAACTGCTGTGCAGATCTGCCCACTTCAAATACCTCAGTGGAAGCCAGATGAATGGCACTGTTTCAGGCATGTACCAGAGCAGTGCGAAAATGGCCATCAAGAGTTAATGGTTTATTGGTATAAAGAAGGGTAGATTTTCTCCCTTCCCTGCCAATCCCTTTTAAAGAAGTCTCTGAGCAGAAACAGAAAGGCTTGCTGTCCACCACCATTTACTGTGTCACTTCTTTTCACAGATTTCTGTGCTGCTTTTCCTCATGTTTGCAGTTATTCCATTTATCCCTGTTTTTATGGTATGACCCCATGTGCAATGCATCTGTTCTTAGTTATTCTCCGTCCTTTCACTCTTCTAAACTTCACTGGATTCCTCTAGAAATCACCTTTTTGTTTTTAGGCTCCTGTCTGCCTCTCAAGGCTTCTGCATTTTTTGTTACCCTCTTTCTATAGAGCATCTTTGTTCTTACGGTATATCTTAAACCCAGTTTCTTCAGCAGTTTCCTTCATCTCACTGCTGCTGGACTTCCTACATCTTGTTCCCAGTGTTGTCATTTTGAGTCACAGATGAGAGGCTGAGCTGCAAGACTGCAGGAATTCTGGACTTCCACACAGAAGTGCTGCAGCTAAATACAGATGTCCAATTCCAGATCACCTTGGCAACCTTCTGATCTTATTTATAGGTCTGGAGAAATATTATGTCCCACAGGCACATAAATACGTGGATGTTGGATCAAGCTTGAGTTGGCTAATTACCGTTTTGCATTGCTTTCTGCCCCTTACATAGCCTTGGTGACAGATAGAGGTCTTGTCCGAAGGGCAGGATGGCTCCAGGTGAGTTGGGGCAGTTAGCTGGGCATCATTTGTGCAAGTTGTGCACTATATTTTTCCTAGAAGCACTGCTTAGTACTTCTTATATTGCTGAATTGTGTTACGCAGTAATTATATTGGAGTGTGATTATGATACTCCAATAATAAGCAATAGGGAGTTCTTTACTTAATCTCACCACATTCTTTAGTTGTTTCTAACTTCAGTTTGCATTCTACCTCCTAAAACACAGACTGACTCAACTCTACCTCTGCAAGCTCTACCTTGCACATATCTGTCACACAGAACTAGTATGAATGATGTGATCCCCCATTTAAATCTCCAATCAAGTTTAGCTGTATAGGATTACAATTCACTGGCTAGACTAATTTTATGCTTTAATTTCAGAAGTTTAAGAGAATGGTGGGAACCTTCAAAGATTTCCTCACTTCTCTGAACTCATTCTCTAGGTACTGACAGGATCTCAGTGCATCAGTTTGCTAAAGTTGCTGCTCCCAGAGACTTTAATGGTACCAGATGCATTCTTTGATGACTCCTGTTTGCTCCTTTTATCATGAATTTAACATTACGTTTTCAGAACACATTTTTGCAATCACAAATATGTGCTTTCTGTTTACACAATCATGGTCTTGCAAGTGATAAGGGGCAGAGATTTTCACTTGAAACGTTTCTTACAAAATAAACATTGGCAGTCAAAGGTGAGGATGAGATTCTCAGTGCTTCATTAGCACAGATGTCCTGGAAAAGGGCACTGAGAGCTCCAGAGCTTGGGTAAAGTGGGATTCCTGGAAGTAAATGTAAGCTGTCACTTACCTAACACGTTTAACAGCAGGAGAGGTGTCCTAGGGAATGCTGCGGCCTTGCAGCTTTGATACAAACTGGTGCTCTTGTCACAGGCAACAGACAAGTACCAGTGCTCACCTGAAACAGGCCTGTACACTGAATTAAACATGGCCATCATGAGCACCTCCATGCCTGCTGCTCCTGCGTGGATAGGAGGCACCTGAAAACAGCCATCCTCAAAGCGTTTCCATGCTGAAAGCCTTTGGTTTTTTTCCAACTGATGGAATTCCATTTGCACCTTGCTGGAGGGTCTTATCGCAATCTCTCCCTGCTACCCTGTAGTGGTATGAATTTAGTTGCATGTAGAGCTCCTGATCATCACCAAGGAATGACCAAGATCTGGGAGATTAAACCTTTTTTTCTGGGGACTTTTTGTCCTGGGAGGACTGATCTCTGTATGAAGGGAAATGTGTTATTCTTCAAACTTTGATTTCTCACTTGTTTTTTAGGTAGTGAACTGAGCACTGATGGCCTGGCTTTTGAAGAGGAATATCCTGTGTTGCAGACTCGCTGCAGAACTTCAGCTCTTACACCCTGGTGTATCTACAGTGCAGGACTAGGAGCAGGTGAGAATGCAGCTGAGGTTGTACCTCATCTGAGAATCTTCCCCAAGAGTCACCAGATTTAAAGTTTTTCAGAAAAACAAGGATAACTCTGTTGGAGTCAGTTCTGTGAGCATAAAATTTTCCCCAAGCACTAAGTAGATATTAAACGTAAATTAATTTATGTAGCACTTTAAATACTATATAAATTCAACCTCTAATGAAAGCCCCTACTCAAAGATTTATAAAGAACTTGTACATTTTGGACTGGGGAGGAAAAAAAAATCCTTCCTTTTTAAGTAAAGGGAAAAGCCTAACTCAGAATGTCTTTTTATTTACTACTGTATTCATATTGCACATTAAATATTTACATTAAAATGTGTCAGTTTTCAAAAGCAACTTGTTTCTCAATTTTTCAACTGAACTTGGCCAGGCTAAAAAGAAAATTATATATGCCAGAGGACTGCCATAAAAGAGATTTAAGGGTTTTCAAATAGTGTAAGAAAGAGACTAAAGTGACCAGTGGACCGGTCAGCAATTTTAATTAAAACTGGGCTGCTTATTGATCTGCCGTAGAGATTCACCCCATCTGCAACATTTCAGCAATGTTCCTATTTCAGAAAACAGCACTTGTAAAGCCAGTAAAGAACATGGAAGTTTCGAATGGAAATGTTTTATAACTGTGACATTTTGTAGTAAGATCTTTTCCCGTCCCATTTAAGCACCTCACATATCTTCACACATAAAAGAAAGCAAATATAGGGAATCTATAGGCTATTCCATCCTTGTCTAGTAGAATGTGTCCCTGCCCATGGCAGGGGCATGGAACAAGATGAGCTTTTTCCAACCCAAACCATTCTGTAATTCCATGATACTGCTTTTCTAACTTAACGTCAGTGGGTTCACTGCATGTCAGTGTGAAAAAAATCCACGAAGTCTAAAATACACTGGTATTTTTAAGGATCTCATGTTCTTGAAACCAGTGGGATCTTTAGCAGTTGCATCTTCAAGGTGGGCATTTGTCATCCCTGAACTGACTGATGTACATTTCCATTGGGAAAACCAAGGAAAGTACTAAAAAGGGGCTAATAAATGCTCTGCACAGATGTGGGAGGTCTGTGGTATCAGCAACTGCACTTGGTAGATCTGTTTTGTTCCTGAAGGGTTTGCTTATTTAAATTCTAATAATTTTAAATTTCTATTTATAAGTAACATGGTGAAATTAAAATACCCTCAATGCAAATTTGGCACAAAAAGCTGGTTTTAAAGCCAGACATTTGTCCTGAAACAGCCGCACCAGCAGTGGCAGAACATCTGCATTGGAAGGAACTGCTGCTGTGCTCTGGTTGAAAAGAAACACAAGCTGGAGGTGGTGATGGTGATGTGTCTGTTTTTTAATTAAATACATGCATGTTTAAAGTTTATCAAGAGCTATGCTGTGTTTGCAGAGCAGCTTGTGTGACAGCACATGTGATGTCTTCCAGGTAGTGCCTGGTGAGAGCACCTGGTGCTGGCAGCAGGATGAAGCCATTGATGATTATCATTCTTATCATTCAATAGCTGTATTTTAAGGAAAAAGAAAAAAAGAAGGACACATGTTAAGTTTTATTATGAAACCCGAACGGCTGGGAACTTGCTGCTTGCACATGTGTCAAGGGCTTTGAGAAATCAGGGATAGATGTAGAGATGGTTTCTTGAGTGGGAAACATCACTGTTTTATTTTTAGATGAGGAAAATGTCTCATTAGGCTTTTATGGCCCCAGAACGTTCCTGCTCTCCGCAGTGGTGGGGTGAAGCGTTTAGCTTACAGACGGCGATACAGGCGACGGCCGTTCTGGGTCCCGGCTATGCGGAGTTCCAGCTGGGGACTGATTTCTGGAGCAACCTGGTGTGACAGAGGGGACAAGGCGCGGCCACGCCCTAGCCCTAGCTGTCCTTCTCACCGCTCCCGTCAGCACTAGCAGCCATTTCCCGCCGAGGGGTGGTGCCACCCGCCATGCGCCTCGTCCCATTGGTTGATAGCCCCGCGGGGGTGAGGCTAGGTACCGCCTCTCGATTGGTGCGCGCGGCTGTCACTCTAGGCGGGGGCGTGGCCTGGCGAGGCGGGTCCCCGCAGGGGCGCTGCGGCCGCAGTTGCGTTCGGGCGGCGGCGGATGATGGCGGTGGGTATGTTGCTCCTCCTGGCGCTGCTTGGGCCCGCGGCCGCCCTCGCCGGATACATCGAGGTGTGTGTGGGGTGCGGAGGCGAGCGGGCGGGGCTTCCCCGGGGGTATCTGATGCGCAGGCGGGAGGTTAGTGGGATTCGGGGTATCTTGGCTGGTGTGGAGCTACCTGGAGATTGTCCAGCGTCTCTGAGACCTTCCGCGGGTGGTGAGTTCGTGTTTTACCCATGTTTTCGGGAAAGCCGTATCCCTCAGGCCGCTCATCTGGACGGGAGCTCCGTCTCACTGGGATGCTTGGGGCTGTTTTTTTGGGGACGTGACCTCGGCATTCTTTGCACGGGAGCAGGAGCGGCCAGTTTCAGATGGGTCCAGAAGCTTAGAAGACTGAGGGCCATGAGGAGGCCATTCCCTAGAGAAACAGCCTCGGTTAAACGAATCCATTTGGTTGCTGATGGATCCAAAATAAATCTTTGGGTTGGAGCTGGTACCTTGGCTTTCGAGGAATATGCTTCAGCTAAGTGTAAAGGCTGTGCATTTCATATAGAAATGGCTTAGATGTCCATAGGGGTCTGTGTGTGTGTGTATATATACACAAACGCATACATGTATGAGTATATATTACTTTTGTATGTACAAAACGTGTATTGTATTTGCATATATGAAAATAACTGGACAGAGGATATTCCAGCTTTATCCTAAATCCAAAAGCTCAGCGTAATCTAGCTCTCCAGACAACAAGATGAGTAGGAGAAAATCTTGTCGGTTTAAAAACTTGACACTATAACCTGCCGTATTAGAGGGAAGGAGCAAAGTATTTGCTGAGCTGCAGAAATGGTACATAAACAGAGTTTAATAATCTATGCTTGAATGTTGTTTGGAAATGCAAAACAGCTGCATCCGTCTTGGAGGTTCTGGGTTATTTAGGGCTGGATTAAGAGCCGGCTTGTGTCTGCTTGTGAGTGTCTTGATTTGAGTTTACGGGAAATTTTAGAAAGCTTGGTTAAGCACAACGTCTACCTCAATGTGATGCAAAAATCCAAAGCTCTAACCTGGCGGTAATTCCTAACTGGCAGTAAATGTGGTTCTTGGATAATTTTAATGTGTGTTGTATGGAATTGGTCTAGTCCATGATTTCTGCTTGTTTGGTTGCTCTTGAGGACTAGCATTCCACATACTTTGTACCAATCACTCTGTTAAATTTCTGTTAATCAATGGAACATGGTTGACAACTGTTTGTGGAACAACTTGTGTGGAGGTTACTTTGCAGAAAGGATGGTGGAGCTGCTCTGAGGGCATGGAGCTAATGCCCAGCTCAGGTTCCTTGGCATTGCCTTGGTGGCAGAGGACTGTCCTGGCTCCTGATGCTACATCCAGTCTCTTGCACCTGTTTGGCAACTCCTCCAGCTGTAGGTCACTTCCTCTCTTACATGCGAGACAAATTTGGCTGCTATGCACATCCCTTCTGGAATCCACTGCTTAGGGACATGTGCCATGAAAAATCAGCTTGGAAAACAAATCTAGCTGTCATTTTATTCCAAAGCCTGGTGTCTGTGTGATGAAACAGAGCTCGGGTTTTGCCTGTCCCAGGATTGGCATAGAGGGAGAGCAGCTGTGTCACACCGTGACACTGCATGAGGGGCTAGCAGCCCCGGAGAAGGGGTCACCGACCTTTTTGAGAAGGATTAAAATGAAAATGTTCCTGCAATTCAATGTGCATCCTCTAAAGGCATGATAGTCACCTTTGTCTGCTGGCATAAAATGTCAGCTGTGGCATTTTAATCCTTATTTTTGCTGCATCCTCTCTCACTGTCTTGTCGGTGGAGGGGCTGCAGCTTTCAAGTCTTTATTGCTGCCAGATTTGCTCAAGAACAGCTCTCGATGCAGAGCTTAGGAAGTAAAACAGCTCTCTAAAAAGAGCTTAGGTTCTGTTCTGGGTCTTGTAATGTGGTCATTACTGGATTTTATCAGATAATGTGATGAAAAATACACAAGCAGTTGATTTTTTCAGTAATCAAGATGTCATTTGAAAGTTATGGAAAACATGTAACACTGTCCGCAATTATTAGTTCAGCTGGATTGGCAGGGTCCCATTAGGTAGCTTTTCTGTCTCTCCAGCTGAACATGTAACACTGTCCGCAATTATTAGTTCAGCTGGATTGGCAGGGTCCCATTAGGTAGCTTTTCTGTCTCTCCAGCTGAACATGTAACACTGTCCGCAATTATTAGTTCAGCTGGATTGGCAGGGTCCCATTAGGTAGCTTTTCTGTCTCTTGATTATACTAGCTCCCATTCCCTGTCCCTGGAATGCCCAGTAATCTTCTTATCAACTACAATCTGTTTTTCTTTCTGTCCTGCACAGGGTGAGGGGAGTGGCTGTTTATTTTTTTCTCTTAGTGTTGTATCTGAACTCTTGACTAGGGCGTTCCCAAGGGTTGCTGCTGGTGGCAGTTGGTCTCCCTTTCAGATCATGGTGTGGGCATGGCTGACAACCTCTGACAGTCTCTCTTCCAAATGAATATGAATAGAAGAGTTTAGAGAGATAAAAATCCCAGCAATTAATGTATTTCTTTCCATAGCAGTATGTGTCTGAATTTTGCTTGTTTTGCTTGTGAAGTCCCCAAGAACCTCAAACAGAACACTGATGCCAACTGGGAAAAGAAAATAAATCCATGCTAATTTGATCTGTATTCCAATGATAAACTTCTACTGCTGTGCCCTCAAGGCCTTTCAAGGTGCAAAGTTTTTTTATTACTTGACCTTTTTGTTTAATCAAATCTAAGGCAGTGCAGACTTGATACTGCTTTTTTAATAAGGTTTGGTATTTTTCCAAAGCTCTCTTGGACACTTACATCTGTTACCTGCCTGCTTGAAATCACCAGGACTTGGGGGAGGGGAAAAAAACCAAAAAGGTGTTTTGCAGCAGAATTTAGTGTTATTATTTTTGTCTTGTGTTGCTTAACTTCTTCCTGACAAAAATATCAGCCTTGTGCCATTTCTGCAGACCTTGGGGACTTCTAATTGCCTGCTGCATCGAACAAAGAACTCCACCTAGGGAAATTTCCACTTCGGTGTTTGAGTCATGAGTAGAAATAGCTCAGGAAAATTCCAGTCTCGAGCCTGTGGCCTTTAGTTTCTCTTAGTTCCTAAAACTTTGCTTCCTCGTGTTAGGAAATACAGCTTCCTATGAAGGTGATGATATGCAGTGCCTCTTCTAAGCTTCAATAAAAGCTTCTCTGAAGCAAAGATATGGAAATAAAGCAAATCTGGTACTGCAGAGAGGGTGTGGATTTTCTGCTGCATTGTAGGATGGCACATGAAGGTAAGCACTCCTTTTTGGAGGATGTCTTCAGCTGTCCTTATTTCACCTGTGAAATAATTATCACCTCTATTAAATGTTATTTAGGCATTAATAGCCCTGCTAGGGATTGAATGACTTTTTTTGTTAATAGGGTCGTTGCATCACCTCCAAGTTATTCAAAAGCTGTTCTATAGGTGGCTTTAGCTGTATTATAATTATACACTGCTGCTCCTCCAGCACCTGGGAGTGCAGGGAAGGATTAGTGCTGTTCCCTGTGCTCTGCACCAGTTGTGCTTCTCTCTAGATGTGCCTTGTAAAACTTCTGCCATTGCTTTTCCCTGTGTGTGTCTTTTGGAGGCATATGGTCTCAATCTTGGAAGCATAAGTCACTTTGACTGCAGCATCTGCTTCTACACATGTATTAAAACCAAAGCCTTGTTCCTCAGCTGAAAACAGAAGAGAAATACACCATCCCCAACTATTTCTTGTTAGAAGGCAAAGCGTTTCCCTCTCTACACTTGGACATTTGACACTGCTCCTTAACTCCTCAGGCTTTAGAAATTGATGCAATTCCTCCGACTCTTGCTCTTGTGGTTCTTCTGTGCAGTAAAGCTTGGTGCCATTGTTGTTAAGTTCAGGCTGTCAGCACCTTTGAAACATGGTGTAATTTAAGATGATGCTTGCTCTTAATTGGAGGGCTTTGAATACTCACAATGGCCTATAAACCCTTCTGGTGAGGCTCCTAATTCAGAACTGTACTTCAACTTGCAAGATTGCCCTTTGTTGGTTTTTTTTTTTTCAAAACTGTTGTCTGCACCCATTATGCACATGTTCTGCTTTCTCCACTTGCAGTGAATTTGTTACAGTGAAATGGCATCTCCTACCACAGGTTTTAGTTGCTGGGTATTTCAAATGGAGTACTTAGGGCTCTGTGACTATGTATTAACTATATTAATTTTATAATTTGATTTTGGATGTTTTCCTTTTCAACTTTTTCCTATAGGTGCCAATAAGTTTCAGGTTTGTGGGGAGAAATGGGTTGACAACATTGTGCAAACTTACAGTTTTTCCATATGTAGATATGTGTGCTTACTAGTGTGAGTTATAAAGCAGTAAGAAGGAATATGTGAGTGGAGTAAGTTGTCAAGTTCTCTTTATTGTGAATTAACCAAAATTACTTTTTTTTTCTGGTTTGAAAGGGCTGATGGCTCCTCCTCAGATACAACAGGATAAAAGTAACTATAGTATGTTAATACTTTTACTTATATAGGGCAAGTTGTAATTCAGGGTTGGTGCTGTAGGAGTAGCACTCTCACTCCTGAGGGGCAGTGCACAGGGAAAAGTGTGTTTTGGGAGACATAATTTGGCTGGGGTTTTCTTTGAGAGTAATTTCTTAACATTAGATTTGACCTCTTAATTTCTGCAGTCTTGCAACTGTAAGCAAGGAGATACATATATACATGCTCACACACACATTTCACATGGAGATCTAGCTTGTGAATGACACTTCTTTTTTAAACTTGTTCAGCACTAGATTTACTACTTTCACCTCCATCTGCCTCAATTGGAGTTAAATATATATTTATGATTGAGTGTTCTCTAAGCTATACTACCTTATGTGAGAACATGGAAAACACACATATCAAAGAATACAGGAGTGAAATCCACCTTTTAGCTTGGCTTTTAAATGTCCAAAAATTCTAATGCTTGCTCTGAAGGATTGATGTTTAAAATGCAAAATTTTGTCTTTATGTGCATTTGTAGAAGTTTTAGGTTACAGTCTGAGAGGAATGATCAAAACACCCAATTTTCTGCAAATGATGTTAAACTGATCTCTCTAGTAGCCAAACCCGTCCTGCTTGGCTTTATGTAATCAGGTGTCCACCTGATCAAGAGCACATGTGGCTAAGCTGCTTACCAGCTCTTCATTTTAAGGTATTACAGGGATGTTTTGTACATGGCCATTAGGGGAAAGGATGTACTCCTTATTCTTGAAAGATCAACCTGTAGATGTACTACATTGAGTTCTAACTCCTGGTTGTCGCGTTTGTCTGCTTTGATAGTGCCCTTGTACAAATGAATGTATTTCAGACCTTCATTTTGGTTTCTATCTTCAGTAGCCTCCTAGTCACTCTTAACTGGTGTGCACAGTCAAATGCTGCTACTCTCTGTGGCATTTGGTGATTTATTTCACTTTCCATTTTCACTGGTGACAGTGGGAAGTCAAATCACATGTTGGCACTCTGTTTCCTGAGGGAAACTCACTGCTGGGTGAGGCATGGTTCAGAAAGCCTTTTGTTCTCTACTGTAGGCAGACCGGGTTCATGTACATACTTACATGTTAATCTGATTTAGAGGTCTCTCCTGCCAAGACTGTCCCAGTAGTCTGTGAGGACTGGTGCAGCTGGGCTATCCTGATGTTGGTGTGTTTACTGCAAGGATAGTGGCTTCACTTGAGCTGATTTTTTTCCTGATGCTTTGTTTCTCACAATGACTGTGTTGGGCTGTGCAGTAACATCTGTTAGCAGTGGTTTGAGGCAATTCTTAGTTCTCAACATGCAGATCAGTGGCTGCATACAGAGCTTAGTCTAATCTTCACCAGTGCTTTCTTGGGGAATTCCTTCTCTGGACTTCCAAAAGTCTCACCGGTTATTTCTAGTGTCAGGATTTCCTGCATAGGTGAGCTGTGGGGTAGAATGCTATGACTAGACAAGACCTTCAGTTGCTGAAGCAGGGTCTGAAGTTGTTATTTGATGCAGTGTGTGAGCTTCAGAGAAGCTTATGGAGCAGACAAGTCAATAATTGTTTGGCTTGGATGACTTCAGTGTACTTTGAGACTAACGGAAAATCATTATCAAATGATGAGTTTGAGCTCAAGTTTTTCACGCTACCAAGTATGAAGGGCATTAAAATTGCCAGCCTAACTTAGATGCAGCCTGAAAAAAACCCAACTAAACCCACAGAAGGTGGGAGCTGTGCCTTGGTTCCTAGTTGTGCTGGAGAAGCTTCAGGGTGAGACACTGAGTAATTGGTATGTTACAGCTGTTGGCAGTGTCACCGACCCGTGGTATCGTGCTGAGGTGCGGCAGATGAAAAACATGCCTCAGCAGTCAGATCCCAGGCTCTGGCTCTGTGACAGGGATGCATTTAGGTAATTTCATATGGCAAGATTCTCTCCAACAAAATTGTAGCAGTGCAAAGTGTATTTTGATCCAGGTCAAGGACAGGGACAGGCAGATGGGCACACCAAGCTGGCTGGGGCCCTGCTTCACTTGACTCTAGCAGCAGGTTGATACTCAGTAAGGTTTCCATTTAAGAATAGCTAAATATCTCCTTATGGATGACTTCATGTTTAAATAAAAGCAGTGTTTAACCTTGAGAGTTCCTGTTCTCATTTAGGTCTCTTTTCCTCCAACACATGTTTTCTGGTTATGTTTTCAAATGTCTGAGATGTTCTGAGGTGTGGGTCAGGGGGTTGGTTTCTTTCAATTCTTGCATTAGTGAGAATTTTATTATTCTGTTAACACTCTACTATAGCAGGGCTTGCATTTTCTCATGAAGATGTTGTGCTTGGGTTCTTTAATCCATCACCAAAAACCTTTAAATGGAGCCAGTGAAGTGAACTCAAAAATCTTCATCTGGTGATGATGTTGCAGAGAGGAAACAGAGGTTTAGCAAACTACTTGGTATTTTCCAGGCGTTGCCTTATGCTAACTTCAGTACTGAGATGCTTAAATCAAAAGCCAGACATTTACATTTTTAATCTTTGGGCTTTTCTTTAAAGGCTCTTATGTTATTTCTAGCTCCAGCTCCCTGCCAAAAACTTTGTTCCTTTTCTTTTGGGTTGATGAATCTCACTAGTTATGATGTCATTGCATAGTGTGAAATGACAGCAACAAAAAGAAAAATCTTACCCATACCATCTGTTACAATAAGTATTATGCAGTCCTATTAGATTCCAAGCGGATTTGGATTGCATATTCACAACAGAAGCTGGTCTCTGCTTAGATATATGGTACCCTCTAGCATAAAGCTTTTAATCACCAAATTCTGTATATGGTTTTAGTTTTGACATGACACATTGCCAGGTCTAAGTTTAGTTGGTTTTGTTCTAAATCAGTGTTTAATCTTCTGTCATTAATATCAGGCCTAGTAACTTGCCAAAAATGGTCCTAGAGGAATCTGCATGAATTGGGAGAATTCACTAATACCAAGCATTCGTTGACTTCTTACACTGGTCGTCTTATAGTAATTGTGGCCTGAAATAGAGAGGGGCAGATTTGCTTTAATCTCATAAGTATTCTTCTTAAAAGATTAAATGCAAAATGTTGATTCAAACCTGCGGTTGGTGTTCCCAGAGAGTGTATTGGCATTTGAATGTGAGTCTTTCCCTGCATAATTTATCAAAACCCTCACTGAAGAAACTGAATTTGATACGTGTTTTGTTTTATGCTGCAAGATCACAAACACTTTTAGAAAACTTAAAGAAGAATGAAATGGTGTCAGGATCCAAGCAGAGGATGGAGCCTGCTTTAGCAGCCTCGGTCAAAGATGAATTCTGAAATGCAGGGTACAGCAGTTGCTTGTGCATGAAATGTGCTGCCTGCCAGTAAAAAAAGGAGACTGAGAAATTGTTGAGGGTGCATGTTATTGTGGAAACTGGTTATTACTGTCGAATGGAGCAGGATGCTCGCAGCTCCCATTTGGACTTGGGATAAGATTTAAGTGCCTTTAAGTAGTTTGAGTTGCAGGGTTTCAATAACCACTTTCCAGAGGCTTTAAGTAGAGCCTCAGTGCTGGAAATGTCAGGTAGTGGAGAGGTTTTCTCTTGGTAACCAGCCAAAAGAATTGAGATTTTGCATTTGCATCGTGTCGATGTGTTAGAGCTCAGCCTTTGGGCATGGATGGACATGGTGCTGTGGCTTACCTGGGCAAGAGCCAGATCCCAGGAGAGGCTGAGGGAGTTCTTGAGGGGATCACAGAATGAAGTTGTAGTGCTCCTGTGAGTGTGTGAAGCTTGGGCTTGGGACAGAGTATTGTGTCACTGCAAGTGACACTCGCTGGAGAAACAAGGAAAAAAAAAAGCATTTTCCTGCCCATGTCACTCCTGATAAATGCAGTCTTGTTCAAATTGCATCAATACTTGCCCTGCAGCAAAACCAGTCAGTATGTGGATGTCCTGTTTAGGGCATAACTGCTTTCTCGGAAGCAATTTCCCAATAGCTGTGGCAGAGATGAATGACCTGCCAGAGCAAAGGCTGGATGTGGTAGAAGGGTTTGCACTGCTGTATCCCTGCCTTGTCCACAGCTGGCTTTGTGGGCTGGATCACACCTTGTCACCTGTTCCATCCCTCTCCTTCTGCCTATGTGCTTATGTACTTTTTGTCTTTTTTTTTTTTTTTTCATGGTATGCACATTTGAGTTTGTGAATAAGAATTTGCACTAATCACAAGGGCTGAAATCTATTACCTGTGTTTGGATCCATAGTGCTGTGTTTAATGCATAACGTTTTTAATTAATCCTTAATTTTAAATCCTTGTATCATGCTGCAGAGTATATCTTTGTTTCTCAGGTTAAGAGACAAAGAAATAAACATAAACTAGCTGATCTCTCCCTGCACAACAGGTCCTTCCTTTTGCATCCTGGCTGCCAGGAAGAGGAACCAGAAGAGCTGGATTCCTCACATAGTAGGGCTTTTAAATGGCAGGAAATCTTCTTTCGAATTTGCTTAAATGTAAATTCCACAGTACAGACAAAAGGCATTTTGAAATTGAGGCTGAAATTTGGGTTTGGATGGAATTGCAACTTGCTTCACGTGGGAATTAGCATGATGAGGAGAATACTTTTCAAAGTATAACTATATGGGAGGCTTTCCACAGAGCATCTACAGAATGTTAATTCCCTCTTTCACTGCAGGGCTCTGAGTAGAATGCAGCATTGTAGTCCTCTTGTAATAGATGCTGATGGATTTCAGGAATGATGCTGTTCTGAAATGGCCACTGTCATACTTTTACTGTTGCGTGTACAAACTCTAAACTGGGTGCTCCAAGGAAGGATATTATGGAGACACCCAGGATAATTTTGGGCTGCAAGCTTCATGTGTACTGTAGCAGAAACATGAGGAGCACTGCTTTCCAAGATCCTAAATGGCCTTTTGCTCCAGGCAAAAAGCAAAGATGACTTGACTTCATTTGCTTTGCTGTCCTTGGTTTCAATTTGGCTTTTTGAGCTTTGTGTCACTGTCTTTAAAGATTTTTGCAAAAATTTAAATCATTATTCCTTATTATCTAAGTGGCTGATAGCTTTACTCATAATTTTCTGTTATTTCTCTACTAGGCTGTGATCCTTACATTTCTTTTGTTTTTATAACTGGGGGCATAACAAACATTTAGCCACAGCTGGCAGCAGCATTAGCTAAGATGAGTTTAATGTCCTAAATTTTCAGCAGCTCTTCCTCTTGTGTTCACTTGGAGATGCATTGCCACTAAGAGTCCTTTGTCTTTTTTTTAAGACGATGCTGCTGACCTGCTCTAAGCTGTTTCTCAGGCCATAAAAGAGGGCTGATTTTTACTGTTCATAGCAGCAAGCTTTAGATACACCAGATCAAGCAAAGCAGAGATTTCTTTTTGTTTTTTGATACTTGCCTTGGAATAACTGCTGTGCTTTGGAGTGGCTCTTCAGATACATCTCTGAGCAGCATCCATCTCACAGTCTCTCTCTACAGCATGTCCAGGATGATGCTCTTCACTGATGAAGAGGATTAAAATAGTCATTAAGCTGCCAAATACGCCAAATGTCCTGTAAAGTACAAACTAAAGATATAGACAGACTGAACATGCGGGAGTGATACAACCTGTTGGAATGCATCAGGATGGGAACATCTTTAACTTGAGCCAGATTTGAAATGCTTGTATCACACAGAAAGATGAAACCAGAGCTTAGTTTGCATATGGAAATGCTTGGCCTAGTGCTGTCTGTAGACACACTTTCTTGGTTTCGTTTTTCTCTGCTGTGTTCGAGTGGATATTTGGTCCCATCTGCCCCACCTTGACTCCTGAGTGCCACTGAAAATGGTGTGCTTGGCACCATTTGTTAGGATGCTTCCTGCAGTGAATTAGCTTCAGGAACAACCCAAAGCAGAAGACTATGCTTATTTATTCCCACCTCTCTGGGTTAACATTCACATCCCTTAATTGACAGGTGTAAGTATGAAAATACGGACAGCCTCTAACGCAGTTGTGTCACTGTGACTGAATAGTTGCTCCATTTGCCTTTGTTGTCCAGGCTGTAGAGTTGCCATGCAGCCTTGACACCCACAAATCCATTTTGTGGTGGTTACCAAACCTGTTTTCCTCCTCCAGCAGGTATCTCATTTGTACAATGAGATACAAAAGTTCTCAGTGCAATCTTCTCAGAATGTTCCCAGCCTCATAACGCAAATCCATGTAGTACTGGTCCCACTGCTGTCCAGGCTGACTGGGAATTGTGCAGGGAGAGGCAGCCTCCAGGATAATTAAAGCAAGGTCTGGTAAGGAGCTCATTTGGGCTCTCAATGATTTTTTTGTAAGACGTCCAAAGTAAGAATATTAGAATGAGGTATGCTTCTGGCTGTCTCATGCTGTTGCATCATCAGGCTGTAATTTTAGCATAGCTTTCTGGTGTGCTGCTCTCTTATGATTTGAGACATTTGAATAGATTCTGTGGGGCTAATCTACATGAGGGGTTTGCCAGTTTCTGGCAGAGTTAATACTTGCAGCTGAGATGTGTGCATAGCTGGGTTTCTGAATTAAAAAAAACATCTTAGTGAGCCATGTCTGAAGTCAACCAGTGAAACATAAAACTACCACTCCCCAGGGTTAGAACTTTATGCAACATTTTTGTCCTTTGACTTTGAGAAAGCACTATTGAAATGATACAGCCCATAGCTAGGAAAATGGTGAATGGCCAATTGCATCAATAGGCAGATCAATCTACCCTCCAGCCACTGTCCCAGTGATCGGATTTGCATGTTAAGTCAGCATTTCCATCGCTGTCCTTATCTGCTTGTGGGGTCAAGGAAAGCAAAACTTGTTTGGAAGGCTGCCCATTTATTTCTTTTTCCTTCAAGCGAGCCTCCCAAGAGCATCTGAGCAGGCGAAAGAAAAGCATCTCTAAGTAAAAGTCAATAGTCACTTCTATCCCTGCCTGATAGCCTTTTCCAAGCAGGAAAATAAATAATTGTTTGGAATGCCTCTGTTCAAAATAACGTATCTTTGCAGTTCTTCCAGCTGGTCTTTATACCAAAAAAACCCAACAAGCTGCTATGGTGGACAGCCTTGGCAAAGGATTTAAAAAACAAATTAAAAAACACTAGTATATTCAGAGACCTTGAAGGGGAATGTCAGTTGAAGTGATGGAAGTTCTTGGTGGATAGTGCCTCTTTGTCATAACAAGATGTCTAAAACTGTTTTGCCTGCTTTTTTCAGAGAGCGATTTCCCTTCCTGTTGCAGAACAGGCAATTTTTGCTTCCACCGTTGGAATAAAGCTTTCAGCACCTGATGGCTTTGTGCTTCGAAGCCCTCAGTGAAGTGTCAAATTACTTAAAACTCATCAAGGACCTGACCACCGGATGGGTGCTGCTGCAGCATGTAAATTCTTCCACTAACCTTATGGTCAGTTGTGTTTCAGCAAAGCAGACAGAACAGTGTTTTCGCCCCTACCTTGAAATTTTTTGGAAAATGCATAAAGAAACATCAAGGAAATAATTATCAGTGTACACAACGTTCATTCTTACCACTGAAACCTGGGAGAGACTATTACCAAGTTAAAATCTCATTTTATCAAAGATAAAAATCACCTCTTCCATTTTGTTTTATTTCCATGCAGTGCTACACAATCTGATACAGCTTAATAGAATGAAGAGCTATAAAATTGAGCATAAGAAATTCAGGTGTTCAAGATGCAAAGCCAGGTAAATATTCTGCAGTGATAGCCCTGAAATACTGGAGGTTCTAGGCTTGCTTCTGTGGAGCTAGTTTTACTTTCTGGATTAGCAAAATCAGTAATGGCCATCTCAGCACAGCCAGATTATAGAGTTTGTTCTATAAATTACCACTTAATTTTCTAATAGCATTAGGCAGCTGTTCTAAGTAGATCTCTGCTGCTTCCTGTGAAAGAACTGGTTAATTTTTCCATTAGAGCTTGTGTGCAAGCCTCTCTGTAGGATGGTTCTGTGACTGTTAAACACCAGCTCATGAATTAATGCTCCAGAAATAAAATGTTGCTAAATTACTAAGGGTTGCTTTTAAAGAGTAGAAAAAATGGAAACACATTAAGCCATGGCTGAGGTCCTTTTACTTTCTGTGACCCTGCTGCTGACAAATTTTGGGGCTACTTCAAAAGGCTTTTTGTCATTTTGACGTCTCGTGTCAGACTGCTCAGTCCAGATGTTTGAGTTCCAGGGAATGGATGGAAGTCCACTTTTCATCCTCTGCTTTGGAATAAGGTAAATTGGGAGATTTGAGCCTGAATTCTGCTGATAGTCACAGGATCTTTTGAGGACTGGTTGGCTGTGTGTGATAAGCTTAAAAATAAACAAATAAAGCTTTTGCCCTCACACTCTTCTAACAAGTGTTGCTCTGAGCGTTCTTCCTGCAGTCCAGCCTCTTCCATACTTAACCAGGGCAGTGCTTGACATTCTTCATTCTGCCCATGCTTGAGGGCTTGCTCCCTCACCTTTAGTTTGCTGGCAGAAATCGAAGGCAGCTGGCAGCCTTTCACCACTTTTATTGCTAGGATCAGAAATAGCTGCAATCAGGAAAATGAAGGACTGTTTTGGTGACAATTTGAGATGGTTTTGCTAAGTTAATTCTCTTGCACTTATTTTTTTGCTGGGAGTGGTAGGAACTTTTCCTAATGAGCAGTTAACTGTAAACTAAACTTTCTTGGCACAGTGTTCACATTGACGTTTTCTTGAAGGAAAAAGTTGTTTACAAGAATTGAACAAACGTAGTGTCAGTATAGGAATTTCTTTAATGCACTGATTCCTGCCCACCTAGACATAAAGGTTCTTAAAAGATTGTTTTGTGTATGAGCAGTCATGTAGGCTGCTGCCTGAAAGATGCTCCATAACAACTCGAATAAGTAACAGGAGGAGGTGTATGGGAAGATGGTTTTGGATTAAAATCCCACTTTCCATTATTTTTAAGTAGACTTAGTAAGACCCAGACTTGCTACATGTTCTTGTGTTAGTAACAGCTACTAACTGCTACCTGTTTTCATAAACCTGAAATTTGTAGAAGTAAACTGTGCTTTTGAGTGGACTTGAAAGTTTAAAGCATAAAAGTAACCTAAATTTTTATGCCAGAAACAAGAATTGGCAATTCCATAATTTTTTTGGTAACTTGTTAATTTTGGTCTGGATCAGCATAAGCTTGGCGGAGCTCAGGGAGCAGCCGCAAGGACAAAAGCAGCCCTGTATTTTAGCTGTGGTTTTCAGTTTTCAAAAGGTGGTCGTTATCATGGTTTGGAAAGCCAAGACTTTGAAACTTATGGTTTCTTCTGCAGATTTGAAGTTTCATCTGAATTGTTCGAGGACAGAATTACCAATTAATTAGGTTGAGTTCTGAGGTTTTTTTATAGAAGATTGTGAATTTAGGGGTGGAAAGAAATAGGCATGACCCGCAGAGCTCCAGCGTGGTCAGAACAAGACCTGTTGAATCATTCCTGTGTGCTCTCAGGAAGCTGCTGTGTAGCCTAATTGCAGGGCTTGAAAATCCCAAGTATTTTATCATGTTCAAAAACACATGCAGTCTGTGCATGTAAATAATCAATCTGTGATGCTGAAAAGCATCTATAAGTGGATGGATATTTGAGCCAAACTCAGACTGCATCGCAAAATGTATTCCTGCTTGTTATCCTTCTTTTGTCTTGCCTTTTTTTTTTTTTTTTCCCCAGGAATTTTTTCTTGCCATTTCAAATTCTCTGTAAAAGTGTGCCCTTCAGTTTCCTGCTTGCCTTTTGGCTCATTGTGTT
>WAAE01005473.1:0-20939 GCA_013400495.1 Nicator chloris | reverse complement strand
GCGCTGGTGGCAGCGGCGCAGGCATGCGGCGGCGCTGGCAGCAGCGGCGCAAGCGGCAGCGGTGCGGAGCCCGCATGGGTGCAGGCAGCCAGGGCGGCCCGCACGCACGCGGTGGGGTGCCGAGTCCGTGGGAGGGCGGAACGGCGAGTGTTTGAGCGCACGCGCGGCGGCGGTGATGGCACGGCGGGAAGCCACCAGTCCCGCGGGGTGGTGGGATGAGTTGCAGGGGCGCCAGCTGCGCGGGCCGGGCCAGGAATGGCAGCCGCAAGGGGTAGCGGCATAGCGAGAGCGCCCTCCCCTCCGTTGATTCGGGAGGCGAGAAGGGAGGGTCCCGCGATAGAGCGGCAGTGAGAGAGTTCCCTCCCCTGCCGGTCACTCCGGAGGGGGCAAGAAGGGAAGATAGAGTGGGGTGAGGGGAGGCTGAGAGCCCCCGGTTCTCACCCCTGCAGCATGTGACATCATAGGAAGCTGCGAACTGAAAATAAGTTGTAGACCCTTTTCTCCTCCTCCAATGAGATTGCTGAGATGAAGAAGATGAGACCAAGAATGAAGACTTCATGGGAAGTGGACTCTTTTTCCCTTAGTGATTTAGGTGTGCGTTATCTAGCAACGGTGTAGACTCAGTAAAATTTCACTGAATGCTAGATGAGCATTGTGAAATATTCCCAAAGGCTGAGAGAAATATTCCCAGGCGGCATTCAGGCAGGCTAGAAGGGGGTGGACCACTAGACACAGATGTTTTAGATTGTATTTAGAATGTTGTGAAGAGGAGGGAAAAATGCTTTGTGATGTTTTCATTTTTTTCCTTTTTTTCTTATTTCTCTAAGTGTATGTGAATAAATCTATCTTTTTGATTCATAGTTGAATTGTTTTGCCTTTGTTTCTGTTTTAGTCATGATCTCAGATGAGAAAAATTTGGCAAGAGATGTTTGGCAATTAAGTCAAACCATGACACTCAGATACTTTTTATTTCTGACTCCAGAACCCCAAGGCTTGTCCTCAAGTCTTCCAGTCTAACTTTTTGCCAGAGACTGCAGGACAGATCATTCTCCCCATCTGTGGTGTAGAGGATATTTTTCACATTTTGTCCTGTCCTGACTGGCCCAAGGGCTGCTGCATGAACAATCTCCTGTTTAAATTGCTCAAAAGCTTCTTGTGTTTAGGACCCCACTTGAAATCATTCTTCTACTGGGTCATGATGGAAAGGGTTTAAAATCAGACTGTAATCTGGAATATGCATCCTTCAACAATTCACAGTGCCAAGGAAAGCATGTTTCCTTCTTGCTGGTTGGTGGGGACATAACTTCTCTTTTATTGACCACAAGATTCCCATGGGGATCTTGATGACACCCATGTTTCCATTTTACTCCTAAAAACTGAATTTCCTGGGCAAGTGCCTTGACCATACTTTGCTTTATAACAGAACTGGCCATCAGGAGGATTTGGATTATCTTCTCCCCTTTCTCAAAAATTTCCTCTGCTGTGTTGCCGCACACAATGATCAATGTATTGCAACTGTTCTGGAGCCTCACCCTTTTCCAATTCAGTCTGGATGAGTGCATGGCAAATAGTGGACCTTGGGCTCCAGTTCGATACTGAAGTTCCGCATGTCCTTCACAGCAGCACTCGGACGTGGTGTGACTTTGTCCAGGCCATGATAGTCCACTGTCAGTCTCCACTCTCCATTGGACTTACACACCGGCCATATGGGACTCATAAAGGGTGAGGGAATCTTGCTGATTCTGACTCTCCAGTTCACAAATCATCTCATGGACGAGGGTCACAGAGTCCCAGTTGATGCAGTGTTGTTGATGTATGCACTGTTGTGGTAGAGATCAGTACCTGTTGTTCTTCCACCCTCAGCAGTCCCACAGCAGAAGGGTCCTTTGAGAGACCAGGCAAGGTATTCAGCTGTCTAATTTCCTCTATCGCCACAGCAGCTATCTCAAAAGCCCAGCGATGCCCTTTTGAGTCCTGGAAATACCCTCTCCTGAGTTAATCTATGACAAGAGTGCATGGGGTCTCTGGGCCAATCAGACTGGGGTGATTTTGCCATTCATTCCCAATCAGGCTCACTTCAGGTTCCAGTACTCTCAGCAGTTGGGATCCCTCTGTAACTCCAGAAATAGAGATAGATTATGCCCCTACAGATCTTGATGGCATCAGGGTACATCGTGTGCCAGTGTCAACTAAAACCTTATACTCTTGTGGGTCTGATGTGCCAGGCCATGGGATCCACACAGTTGAATAGATCTGATTCTCCCTTTCTTCCACATGGCTGGAGGCAGGGCCGCTGTAGTTCTGGTCATGGCAGTCATTGCTCAATTCTTGCAAACATGAACTGGAGATCCATTCAAGAGGATCAGAAATAACATTCAGCCTTTCCATTCTGTCTGAAGACTTGTCCACTGGAAACTGGATTATCCTTGAAGATTTTCCTTTGGTGGTTGTTCTTCCTCTCAATTCCGGTACCTCTGCTGTTAGGGCGGAGGTGGGTTTTCCATCCCTCTTTCTCATGTCCTCTCTGTGGTCATGCAGGTAAAATTGCAGGTTGCCTTGTGGTGTGTACCCTTCTCTCCAGCAGAGGGGTACATGCTCCCAATAGCAGAGACTCTGGTCCGTACTGGAAGGGGCATGGGACATTTTCTCTCTAGGTTGCTTGAGTCTTTCAAGTCTGTCCGCAGTCTTGTTCAGTCTTTCCACAGCTGAGGCACAGGTTGGTATGGAGGAAAAAAGAACTTCATATTGTCAAAGTCAGGTAATCACCTGAAGCAATGTTTCTTCTTTCATTGACATCAGTGCCAAAGGGTTGGCATACGATGATGGCACGCTCCACAGAAACTTCTGCCACATGGATTGTGTACATTGGACCTGATCTGGACCTACAGGGGACTGCTTGTTATTTGAATCCCTGTAGATTACCTCCAGCAGTGCTAATTCTTTCAGGTCCTGGATACCTTTCTCCATGGCATTTCACTTGTCTCAGTGCACTATTAGGTCATCCATGAGAGAATGCCGTTCCCTCATGCTTGACAGATGTTGCCTCCAGAGGCTGAGAGTTTCTGTCCTCTTTCCAATCCCCTTGCCAATGTCTACATCCTGGAACAGGGATTCCAATTGCCTGGCTTCATTACCATCTAGTTTCATATTGCATGTTGTGATATCCCAGCATCAGAACAGGCAGGTCACAAGAGGCTCTCCTGACTGGTGGCTGAAATGTTTTTGCATATCTTGCAGCTCATCTGGAGGTAAGGATCAGGTGATTCTCTCTGGCCCTGCTTCTTCCTCCTGTTGTGAGCACCCTATTCCTCTTCATCCCTCACTAAGTGAACTAATTTGTCTTGAATTTCTTTATGGGGGCACCTGCTAGTGGCACAAGTTGTTCATCTGGTTCAGCTGCAGTTTGAGTGGCCACAGTGCCTGCTGGTGTGTTTTCATTCCCATCCCCGAGGTGTTATCTAGTACAGGGCAGTGTCCAATAAATTGTAGCCTGGGCCCAGCACATTGCAATAAATTGGTCCTCTCTAGAATTGCAACGGCATTCTCCTTGCAAATCTTCTGTCACTTTATTGGGGTCCTGTAGTTGTTCAGGGATGAACTCCCAAGTCATTGGAGCAGATTTCTCCAACAACTGGGCCTTTTTCTCCCACATTCCATGACACTCATGATGATCCACCATCAGGCCAGATCTCTGAAAGATCATTGTAAAAGGCTATTTTATTTAATTGTGGTGTGGACTGCACTGAGGAGACCTGGCAGATTTAGCAACAACAACATGCTTTCCCTAACATCCAAAGGGAATTCAAAATTCTCTAAAGCTGTTGTAACAGGCCTGAAGAAGGAAAAGGGGGTAAACAGCTGGGGGAAGACATGGTATGGGTATGGTAGTTAATGGGTATCGTAGTTAATGAATTCCCAGTAGTAGATGAATTCTCCAGGGCAGGAGAGCCACTCTGAATACTCATCCCAAATGATCCTGTTTGCCCTTGATGTTATCATGCTATAAATTGATATAATTAAGCATATCAACAAAGAAACCCTGATCCCTCTCTCCACTCTGAAAAAAAGCACCATGGTGGGCACATATTGCAAATAGTGAAACATATACAGGATTAAAAACCCCAACCACCTGAAAAGCCTGAGCAACATTTTAACCACAGGGCTCCACAGCTAATATACAAATACTTAGATCAAAATTGTTTCCAGCCCATTCTGATCAGATCTGTTTTTATCTCAACACTTCATACCGCACACTGAGTGCTAATTAAAAACCATAATAGTTTAAGCCAGTACAGGATTTAACGTCCCCACAGCTCCTTCCCTTTCCCACAGTGAGAGAAAAGGCAGAGATTATGGGTTATTTTTTCTTGAATTATGGAGTCCAGAATCGAACACAATACTCCTCACTAGAGCCCAGTAGAGGGGCAGGATCACCTCCCTTAACCACAATCTTCCTGATGCACGCCAGGATATCATTGGCACTCCTGCCTGTCTGAGCACTGCTGGCTCATGGTCAGCTTGTCATTCACCACTACCCTGAGGTCCTTCTTCATAGAGCTCCTCTCCAGCAGGTCAGCCTCCAACCTGTGCTGGTACGTGGGGTTATTCCTCCCCAAGTGCAGGTCCCTCCATTTACCTTGTTGAACTTCATTAGGTTTCTCCCCGCCCAATTCTATCAAGGCCCCACTGAATGGCAGCACAGCCTTCAGGTGTATCAGCCACTCCTCTTAGTTTCATATGATTGGGAAACTTGCTAAGGATGCATTCTGTCTCTTCATCCAGGAGGTCATTGATAAACAAGTTGAATAAGACTGAACCCAATATTGGTCCTTGGGGAATGCCAGTGACTACAAGCCTCCAACTGAATTCTGCTCCACTGATCATGACACTGACCTGTGCCATCCATCCAGTTCTTGATCCACCTCACGGTCCATTCCTTTGACCTGCATTTTGCAAGCTTACCTATAAGGATGGGAGGCAGTGTAAAAACCCTTGATGAAATCAAGGTAGACAATATCCACTGCTTTCTCCTTGTCAACTCATCCTACCATACCAGATGATCTGCACTCTCTACTGGGATAAACCAGATGACAATTTAACCTGTATCTATTGTCAGCAAGAGACCAGAATATCAAGTCCCTTCCAGAGCTGCATGTTTCTATTTACTAAGAAAATAAAAGCCTCTGGCGAGTGTAGAGGGAGTCCTCAGTTTACAAGAAAGTTGGTAGTTTAGAAGATGGCTGACTTACTTAACAGAAAATAGAGTAATAGGCAGCTTCTCAAACTTCTTGGTAGGATTTTTTTTAACACCATACTTTGTGCATTTTTGTCATGCATTGCCAACATGCCATATGCTTATAACACATGGTAAAAGCATGGGTAAGAAAATGTAATTGTGACATGTAAAGACAACTCTGGATCCATAATATTTCTTAGCTAAAATGCATTTGTTATACAAGTTTAGAGGACTTTTTTATCAAGCTCTTTTTATGTGTATCACTGAAAGGGATAATGTACCTCAAACTTAGCAGATTCCATAAAAAGAGAACAAGGATTGGATCAGGTGGTATCAGCCAGGGTTTCAAGGCTGTAGTCATAGTTTGCTACTGATTTTCAGAAGTTAAAAGCTTTTCACTTGAGTATCTTGTTGTCAATTTACTATGCTAGAAAAGCAGATTTAACTGATTTCTAAAGTGTTTAAAAATTACATGTATGTACAAAAGAACTGAAGTGCTGTATTTATGATTTAATTGAGTAATGGCCAGCTTAGGAGTTCTGTTTTTCTATATGTAAAGACTAGCAGCTCTTATCTCAAAGAGTTTTTACCATGAAGAGATAATGAAGAAAATGATTGGTAGAGAAAAAAAAAGTAATGAGTGATAAAGAAGATTTACCTAAGGTGAGTCACAAAACACACAGTGAGAGATATGGTATAAAAATCCAGGCTTCCTGCATTCCAGACCCATTTCAGACATACTAGATCTTGCTGTCTTCAGCTACCACTGTTACTCATCTCTCTGGAGAGATGAGGAGCCTAGCAGCTGTCCTTACATACTGCCATATGGGGCAGACTCCTTTTCAGAAGTTGCTGCAGGAGTTTGTCTTTACACACATGCCACCAATAAAACCAACCGTATTCGAGAAAAGTAGGCAGTAGAAGAAAATGCATGAGAAATTGCAGTTAGGGACCTTAACCTACTGAGCCGTTTAGGAGCAGACTCCATCTGTGACTGAGCAGAGACAGGGGCTCTTTCGTGGAGATATTCAGTGAAAGAACATAGCCAAGATGCCTTAGTCAGGCCAGCCTTACAGGTATGCGTATTTATAAGTGGACATTGAGGCTTGGAAATTATTTCAATAGTTGATGGAAGAATATTTTATTACTTACTTTCACAATGTATATGAAAGCAACAGGGCAAATGCCTTTATTAATATTCAGCTCTTTATTAAAGAGATCATCTGGGTGCGTCCACGCTGCCGTAGCTTCCACTGGGGAGGAGGAGGTGTGTGGATCTGCCACTAGGGTGCAATGTGGCAGAGGTCCGGTTCCTGTCCTCAGGTGAGTACCAGGAAATTACTTTCTTGGCTTTTTCGGCCAAGGGTCCACGCTAGCTCAGTTCCCCGCAAGTCAGGTTGACAGGGCAAAAAGCCCAAAGCAGGACCAGGAGATGCGTCCACCCCTTCTCCAACCTGGGGCACCCTCCAGGTCCCCCGTGTGCTAGCTCGTTGTCGCATGGGGTCTTCTTTTCTCAAATCAGTTCCATGATGCTACGGATTCCTCTTATTTATATATATCCTCCTTCCCTCTGTCTCAGACACTATCTTGGGGGCGGGTCCACTCCCCCAGCAGCGCGGGAGGACGGGCGCAGGGAGAAGTCAAAGAACGGCTGCTCCGGCCGGCTGGCACCGCCGGAGCGCCCGCCTAGTCCCCACTTCGCAGGCAGGACTGGCCCAGCTGTCGCCCGCCCGGCTGGGGAGGCCTGGAACGCCTGTCCGCCACATGCGCGTGGGCCCAGCCCGGCCGTGCCCGAGGGGAGCAGCGGGGGCTATTTTTGATGGGGAAAGCATACCACAATATGGTAGTTAAAAAAGAACTAAGGACAGTATTAGGGGATGAGAGCGGGTAGGGACATAAGAACTGAAAAATTAACCGCTTTAACATTTTAACTCGGGAATGCGGGGACTCATGTTCAGGCTTGTCCCTTACAGTATACATATTTATAAGTGGACACTGAGGCTTGGAAATTATCTCAGTAGTTGATTGAAGAATATTTTATTACTTATCCTCACAAAAACCACTAATATAATTGCAAGATTACCTGCCACCAAACAATATGCAGACTTCTCAGAGATGATGTGTATGACACAGTTTTATCAGAAATACCCAGGTACAAGACACTGCAAACTCAGGGTTACTCTGTTCCTTGTCTTTGCCTTCTTTCTCTCAGCAGGCCTCTAGGCTAATGACAAACTACAAGAAGAGAGAAGGAAAGGCTTTAATTCGTTTAGCATCCTTTCAAACTTACAGCCCAAGTGGTCACTCAGTTCAGACAGATTTAGTTCACTCATCCAACAACAGAAAACAAAGCCAAGGCCAACATACAATTTTGTTCATTTACCATGAGCCCAGAGGGCTTGTAATGGAGTTTACTAATACCTTGTTGGCAATGCTAATGGAATACTCCAGACTTTTACCACCAGAGATTTCAGCATTCATGGTGGCAGGAGTGTAGATTTTAAAAAAAATCACAGAATTGTCTTTACTGTTTGCATTCCTGGCACTTAAGACATTCGTACATGAAGTTTCAGGGATTGCTTAAATAGATTGTACTGAAACATCAAATATATGAATATGCTCCTCCTTGGCTGATGAGAAAAAAATATTTTAAAGTACTTTAAAATGTGTTGTGTGAACTTTAATTGTGTGTTTCGGCTGAGGGTGCTGCGCACAGCCAAAACACACGTCTTTATCAGAAAATGGTTTGTCCCATCCTCCTTTGAAGTGTGGGATAAAGCGATCCACATTGAAGAAACTAATTTTCAACATGTCAACCCCAGCTCCAGGTTTTCCCCACAGGATGTCTTGCAAAAACAGTGGAGGGTGTACCTTTGTCCCGCACGGACATAATTTTTCTCCCTGCAGAATCTCCATGTGTACATATTAACAAAATGTAAGGCAAAAAACCTTAACCAACAGACATATACAAGTGACAAGTAAAATCCTCACTACATGAGGTCTTCCATTTTCTCCTGTGGTACTCACTGCCTTAGGACAGTGTTGATTGAAGCGATGTTAGAGAAGCTGCATGTCTTATCAATGTTTGTAGAATTTTTTTGGACAGTTCTACATTACTTCATTTTTCAGGGTTGGCATTTAATATTTCTGCTTGACATCTGTATGTGTTGGCTAGTCCTTAACCATACATCTGCCCTTTTTGAGTGAGCACAGGGTAAATATGTGGTCCTGTATACAGGAAACCACCAGCAAGACACAACATTGGAACATACATGGACAACAAAGGTGTTGTGCTGGATTCTAAACACTCTCCACACCAGGTGACTTGGTGAGGAGCAAATCTATTCTCAGTTCTTGACCCCTTTATTGAAGGTGCTCTGTTGTTGTCCTTCTATTTCTAACGAAACAATTCACTCCAGAAGGGAGATCGTACAAACAACTTTGTGTTTGGAGCCTTTTGGAGCTCCTTTAAGTACAAATCTCATCTGTGCAGAGCCAACAACATGGTGGTGGTGATGAAAACCTTTGAGAGCCTGAGAACTCAACCCCAAAGCTGTGCAACCTGACACAATTATTGACACACCTGATAGAATGAGAGCTGGGATGGGAGCTGATAGGAGGCTGAAAAGAAGGGGCTAAGACTCCAGGTCCTGACCTTACCCCTTTTGGTTTTGTGTTGAGTACCCTCAATCCTGCATTGTGCTCATCTCCTTGGTACAAGAAGTTCTGCCTCCACTCCAGGCACCTTGGCTTTGGAATTTTAGAGTGTGTTTGCCTAAAATTTCAAGAAGTGAGTTTCAGAAAAGCCATCTAGCATGGAAGACTTAGAAAGATGGAAAGAGGTTTTTTGTCAGTGATGATTTTTTTGTGGGAGGTTTTTTCTCTTTTCTTTTTTCTTTTTTCTTTTTTCTTTTCTTTTTTCTTTTTTCTTTTTTCTTTTTTNCCTTCCCAAACCTTCCCAAACCTTCCCTTCCCAAACCTTCCCTTCCCAAACCTTCCCAAACCTTCCCAAACCTTCCCTTCCCAAACCTTCCCAAACCTTCCCTTCCCAAACCTTCCCTTCCCAAACCTTCCCAAACCTTCCCAAACCTTCCCTTCCCAAACCTTCCCTTCCCTTCCCTTTCCCCTGCCCTCTCCTTAATTGAAAATAGACTGTTGTGATACTAGTTAATAGGCAAATTTAAAAACAAATGAGCTATTTGGGGCACTATTATATTAGAATAAATTTGGCAGGCAGTTGCTGATTACATTTGAGGTGGACTTCTCTGAATTTGAGAACTTAACAAAGAAATTTAGAGGTTGTTTAGACCCTGAACTGATAAGGCTAAAATCAATTTTTGATCTTCAGTACTGGTGCTAGTTCCAGTGCTCTAGTCTCTATGCAGATATTATCCTAATACTCTCTTGGCTTCAAACTGCAGTAGCCGTGTCATGAACCTAACCAAAATGGATCCCTGAAAGTGACAGTGACCCTGTCAGCCCTCTAAGAGAGCAATGGGAACCTGCACCTGGCTGTGATGCATATTTCTAGGACTAAATCCCCCAGAACACCATGGAAGAGTGTATAATGAGAATTTTGCTCTTTTCATTTTGCTGTCAAATTCAAGTCTGGATCCCTTCTGTTGTCAAGGTTTTCAAACCTTGAATTTTAATTTTGATGGATTTAGCACCAACCACCCTTTGCACACAGTTGTTTCCATCTATTTCTGGACATACTGGTTGTGCTGGGTTAGCAAACGGTAGGAGAAGGTATTATCTTAAATGAGCTACATGAAACAGATTTCTGTCCATGTCCCCTCGGCATTTCTTGATAACAACACTGTCAACAGATCTAAACATTGTCAAGATGTGTGAAAGAAGCTAAGTTTATGTCTGTGACTAGAACTTTTCAGAGAATGGGTTTCAAAAACTTTTCATGTTTTTATTTTTTCAACAAGCAGGCAAAATTTCCATAGAAAGCAGATATGTTTTAAATAATTTTTTTAATCAGAACACTGGTTTTCTGTTGGAAGAGTTTTGTTGGGAAAATGTTAACAGAATCTTCTTGGTGATTTAGTGGTTTGAACATTTCATTACATAAATTTGCATGTCTGCTAATGGAAGACAGTTCAGCTTAAACCTTTAAGACTTCTACTGGATGGTTGTGACAAGTTTTCACCAGTCCTCTGTATTTTTTACGATACTGATGACTCAGACCTCAGCACATGCTCTGTGCAGTAAATGTTTAGGTCAATGAGAGAACAACTTTGTATATATAAGGCTAAAAGATATTTTTACTCAAAGGACATTATTCTCTGTATGTCTTGTAATGCTTTTGCACAAAGATGAAGTAGCACCATAGAATTTAATATCTTTGATGCTAACACACACCTTTCACTCTAGCTTCCCCAGCAGGCTATGTGTGGAAGAAATGAAGCAAAAGGAAAACAACACACACAATTGTCCTCTTGAGGAGAAGAAGAAAGACCAAACATGTGACACACATCAATTCCTGCTCTAATGGAAGGTCCTCTGCTACCGTAAGGATGAACACAATGCAAGAGATTGAACAGAAGTACTTTTGCTAAATTGTCAAGTTTTTACTGCTCTTTTTCTGAGATCATGTAAAAAAGAGATATATAGACCCCGAATATGGTTCTCTAAAAAAAGCCTTTATTTAACTAAGCAATAGATGACAATGTGTAAGTGCATATCACCAAAATTCTTAGCTTGTCCTTGTAGATAAAATATTACTGCTAACATACAAAAAGCAATTTTTAATGTATTTTTATGTGAATTTTTTATTACAGTAAACACAATCCACCTTATTGTATGCATTCTATATGCATTTCTTTAGTACATATGTTTCTGTGTGTCTGGGGCTCAAAGAATTTTGGAACTTTTCTGCTTGTTGATTCATTCCAAGCTGTGGGCTTGATCCCATACTTAAGCAATGAATGTAAAATTTCAGGGAACAAGTGATTTCTCTTTGCACAATTACTTTCATATTTGGAAACTTTCCTTCCTGCAAGTGAATTAGGGCTAGCTTTGCCTATTCCTCTGCTTTTGTGTTCTAAATTTGCTGCTTGAGCAAGTGCTTTCTGAGGAGCCCTGGCAATGGGATGGGGAAAGAGGAGTTGCTCTTGCCTGTAGGCAAGAGAAAGGAAAGTAATTAAATACCTTGTAGTGAGCATAACATATTTGATAAGAATAGTTTTGATAGGTCAGATCATGAATATTAGGGTTCTGAATTCAGTTGTACCAAACTTTTTTACATTTTACCTCTGACTCCAGAAAGGCCTCCTGGGCACTTCTCCATCAAAAAACTCAATAGTTCATTGTCAAGAGGAAGGGTGAGTTATAGGGCCATTAAACACTGTGAAATTCCCTAATGTATCACAATTACAAAACCACCTGAGCTAGGCAGAGTAACATTTTGTTGAGTCAGTTTAGACTGACTTTAGGATTCGACGCTTTAACTTGATGTGCTTATGTTGATTTGTAAATCACTTTAGTAAATAAGCAGCATTCTAAATTGCAATTCACTATCTTTAGATAATTGGATAATTGCAGAATTCTTTACAGTATTTATATGAGGAAATTGGCAATTCATAAATGTTAAATTATACTGTTTCTGCCTATTTGCCAATTGCATAAAATTACTGAACTAAATCTCGCAGTCATCAGAATAACATAGCTTAACCTACAGTAAATTCTAAAATATAGCTAATCTATGCAATGCAGCTTCACATAAACTTATGTCAAATACTGTTGTGCTATGAAGATACTACTACCTGCTATGTAGAATGGATACAACCGTGTCACAACTGCAGTGGACCAGAGTAATTTGCTCTGCTTATGAGGGTTGTTAAAGATTTACTAATTAATTGTTTTCAGATGGGTTCATATTCTTAGGAAAACTGCCTTTTGTGCTTGGTTTTGGAAAACTACCTTATCTCAGTTGTTTTATAAAATATGCTCCTATACTTATTTATTCCCTGTGACTTTTTATTTTTTACATAATGTGTTTAACTATGCAGGCTGGGTTCAAAATATCTGATTAAAATATATTTTTTTATGTTGTTGTCATTGCTTTGGTTTTGTTTGTTTGTTTTCACCTGAATATTGAATCACTGAATTCATAAGGACCCAGAACTCTGGTTTTGCAGCAATTCTGAGGTCAGGGTTGCTTATGCCAGAGGAAAAATAAATATATATCTTTATAATACAAATCCTAATGATCAAAGACCTGGATAGGCTGCTTTGCTATTCTTTGTTGATGTTACTTATGAAGCCATCATCATTTCAAAACAGAACATCTATATTTTGTCTCTTGGGAATGCAAACTATACTCCTTCTTCCCTGAAAAACAGAGGAGATGCCTTCAGTCTTGGGTATTCCTTTCCACACCTTAGAAGCTCTGAGTTCCTTTGACAATAAAAGGAGACAGAACTTTGTTCTTTTTCAATCTGTCTTTTTTTTCTTGCTTGAATGTGGTATCCAGATACACCAGTAATGAGCAGTACAGCCTGGGCTGAGGCAACTGAATCAGAATGCTGGCATATGGATTCCTCAAGCAATCTGGCATGCAACTCTATTATTAAGCTAGGAAACAGTACAGGGCACTTGACCCATTAATGTTACTTGACCCATTAATGTTACCGATTGCTCTCTGGAACTGATGATCATGATCATCTTGAATTTCCTGCAGTGGTTACAGGCTGAGTTGGTAATCACAGAAATATTTTGTCCCATCCCATTAGCACCTGGTCAGGTAGCAATGCTTTTGGAGGTACATTATTTGAATATTGTGGGGTTTGTTTGGCTTTTTTCTTTTGAATGTAACAAAATTTAAGTTTGCAGTCTCACATCTTGAATACAAGCATACAGTTAAATTCTCAGGCAGATATTTATTAGCATTTTGCCTTTGTAGCCATTTTCTAATTATTGTGCAGATTAAGTATTTCAGGAAGAAAAAGTTACTGTAGATTTAAAAAAGTACCTCAGGCAATTTGCTGACATATATCAGTGCACTTGTCAAATGCTTTGACACAGATGCCTGGTTTTGGCAACTACAGAATTTGAATATCCTACCCTGTACATAGCTATTCATAGAGTCAATTCAGATCTGGTGTAGGTGGGTGCAACTTCATTGACTTCAACTCCGAGGGAGCCGCCTGTACTCAAGCTGAATTTAGGCTTAGAGAAGTGTGCTGAAGAACAACCCAGAGAGCACTCAAAATGGTCCTCTAAGACCTATTGCTGTCTCTGCCTCTGTGGGAGGATGTGTCACAGGTGTTCTTGGTGGAGTCAGATTAATTTAGAGACAGAGCCAGCCCTGGGTGGTGGTTCCACACATGCTCCAGTGCTAGTCCTTACCCTCTGGCTATCATATTGCTTCCCTAGTTGGAACTTGGAAGTTGAGATTCTGTACTTCCCCTTACACACAGTTTCTTTGGCTGCTGTAAATATCCCATATATGAAAAAGGCTCTTTTTTCTCCCTCCAACCACCCAATCTAACTTCCTGCAGCTACAAATCTCTAGGATTATCATTACTTACTTAACCGAGCTTTTCGCTAGATTTACAGTAGGTATTGAGAAGAAAGGTTTCTTTTCTGCCCTTAGAAGAGTAGTCAGCCCTAACTGTCACTGTGATGGAGGTCCAGGCTGGGGGCACAGAGGCTCTTTGTCACTTCAGTTGGCCCCAGTCACTTTGCGTACCCATTAGAGCTTCTACTCTGCTGCCCAAAAACTCTTCCAGGGAGAGTTTCACATTGTGAAGAGGACACCAAGGAAATTAATAACAAGAGGATCAGCCTCAGTGTACCTACTAGTATTTCATAGATCTGTGGAGGCTGGTACTGCCTCTACAGATGTTACTTCCCCACTCAGTGATCCTCCATACCATGAAATATGGCAGTGTGACTGAAGGGTAAAGGGAGGGCATGGGTCTCTGGCCTTGCTGATAATCACCTGTTCTGCTCTGTCCCAATCCAGTGCTGGCAGCTTCCCTTCCCTGGGTCTGGAATGAAGGGTCAAGTGAATGCATTGCAATTTGGAGCAAAACCCTAACATTAGCATGTCAATATTCGCAGACACTGGGATTTGCTAAATTTATTTTATCAATGCTGTGAGAAAAGACTAAAAACCTTGTTGTAGATGTTTGTTTGCCTGCAGATAGAGACATAATTGCCATACTAAATTTGGGATTGTCACTGCATATCACTTCTAGATTTGAGTTTTCTCAAGATGGTTGTGAAATGAAACCCACAGGATTGACACAATGTTTTTGATTGTAAATCATTATGCTGAGCTGCCTTGCTGCTATCGGAAATAATCACAAAATACAATGCTACATGACACACATCATCCTTTAGTTAGAAGAACACTTTTTATTTTATGCTCTACTTTCACATAAATGCCCTCACTTGTACCTTAACAAGCCCCCAAACATTGGTTACCAAATGATATTATATCAACCTCCCCTTTTGTTCTCTCACTATAAAATTGAACAACTGGGATGGAGAGAATTTGGCTTTGGTCCAAAACATGGCTAGATGCATCTGCATTTGGCTTCGTGCCTTAAGATATAATATTCAAATATGCGTTGTCCTTAATTTTTGTTTAAATAATCCTTACTTTTTTTTTTTGCAGTGCTTGCAAGATGTTTTCCCCTCCTGTTTTCAGATTTTTATTATTGTTAAATGCAAATTCATCTCTTTTTCCCCATGGAATTCAGAAGAGATGAAACCCAGTGGGACTGTTTAGAAATTAAATGGGCCCTCTAGAAACTGCTCTTTCAGAACCTCTTAATATTTAATAAAGAATTGTACCATTTCTGTAGTTTTCTTTAAATATTGCACAAAGTATAGTGAGGAAACTTATTTCTCTGATCTAAGTTTTTCCTAAAAATCAGCTTTTATTACCTACAAAATCCTAGAGGTCTTCTACTCAAAAAGCTTTAGCTGATACTGTTGGTGGTTAATAATTATGCATATTCTACAGAGAGGAAGGGCTTGGTACATACTTTCATGGTGGATGTGGTCTGATTGTAATGGGATTCGGGTTTAACCAGAGTAGATCATTACTTGCAACGGAGTTACACATAAATCCTTCGTGCATAATGCTTCCTGTGATTAAAGCAGGGTAGAACTTTGAAAAGTGGCCTAGTAGCAAATTAGCTGTAAATTGGGTCTTGTCTCATACTTTTCCATTCATGCTGCCCTAAATTCAGAGACAGAAAGGGGGGAGCAGGTCAATGGAGATTGTGACCTTCAGCTGAGAAAACATTTGTTGTACTCTCAGTGCTTTAGTTGTTTTTATTAGTACTGATAGTGCCAAGCAGCAGTTGCAATTAAATTGGTGTAAATAGAGATTATAATGTGGTCAGGGATAACACAATTGACAATACCTGTATTTAAAAAACAGGAGTGTCAGTACGTATAAAGCATCACCAACACGTTTAAGCCTGGTATTTCATAAGACAGCAGAGCATGGGGATTGCTTTAACACAGCAAGCTGAAAAAAAATTTCATTGATAAATGAAATGTATTTCAGTGTTATATGCCCCAGTAGGCAATTCGCTCATTGGGGATAATAATTCAAAATCTGCTCTGCTTTGGTAATAAGCTGAAAGAGACAGAGCAGCATTTCTAAAAACACTGGTTTTCTTAGTCCTTAGGAACGAGTTGTTTTAGCTTTGGTGGGGTTTTTGTTTTTTCTTTTGTTTTGATTTTTTGTTTGGTGGGGTTTTTTTTTGTTTTGTTTGGGGTTTTTTGTAATTTGTTTGGGGTTTTGTTTGTTTGTTTGTTTTTAATTAAAAATGCTGTTTTCTGTCCAGAGTGTAGTCCTAAAAGGCTAGGTTGATTAATTTTTTTCGTATTTACCTAAACTGTTATGTAAATAATGACAAATATGTGGACTTGATATACACACTGTGTGATGGAGGAATTAAGAGTCTTCCTTAGCTACCTGATCCAACAGCCTTGAATAAGGTATTTAAATCAGGCTCTGTGAGTAATTGTAAGTCAAGGGCTTCAACTGTCAAAGCACTTAACAAAATAAGTTTTTTGCTTATTATTAAAGTATTTCCATAGGCTGAATTGCTCTGTCACTTCTCAGACTATAGTTACTGTTCCCCTACAACAATGAAAGGGAGATTTTTTAGCTTGTTGTCAGGGCTGGAAAGATGGGCTAACCAGACTGCTGAAGCAGAAGAGGTTCAGGTCTTGCTGTGTGAATGTGAAAACTGGAGTTGGTGTTGGTAAATATTGATCTCAAGAGGTAAGAAGGTGCAAAAAAATTTATCTTGTTATTTATAAGGGGTCAGCTTTTACCCCAAATGACTCTAAAAAAATCTCCCATTTGGCATTTTGTCTTCCTCCTCTTTTCTCCCTATCTTCCTGTAATGATACAGGACATTTTTTTCCCCTCAGCTATAACTGTGAATGAGATTCAAATCTGGGAGATATATAGTGGCCGTGGATCTATCATATTCAGTAGCTGAAAAAACCATGATGATGCAGAGTTCTGAGAGAAACTTTCTTTTAAAGAACTTTTCTGTAAAGTTCTGGTCTTGATTGCCATGTGGGTTGCAGTTGACCAGCATTGGGATGAGACCTAGCAAACCTGAATAACACTATTACAACATATTGGGCATAATAGCATGTTCCCTGTTTCTATTCCTATTTTCAAAAGTTTTCTAGTAGAAAAAGGAGCTTTGCTTTAAAGGTACTGTGGAGGGGACTCTTACCCTTCTAAAATAGTACAATGAACGTCTATGCTCTATCATTCTCCCAGCCCACAGCAGCCAAAAATCCTCTGAAGTCTTTGAGGAAAATGATTTTTTTTTGCTGTTCCCATCTCAAAAAACCAACCAACAAACAAGCAAAACGAAGAACAAAAAAACTCCAAACAAACAATCAAACAAACCAACCAAACAACCCCCCCCCCAAAAAAAACTCCAGAAGAAACCTTACCAAAACCCTAGCTTCTGTCTACCACCTGTGAGACCAATTTGATAGTAATGCTTCAGAGCAAGAACCAGTCATGTAAGCATGGCAGGCATGAAGGTGAAAAATTGATGCTTACTTGTCATTTAAGAGAGCACAGACCAGAGGAATGATGCAGAGCTACTCATCCCTGCAACTGCTGCATAGTGTACATAGTAGTTAATTTTTTACTGGAATAGGGGTCCATTAAAGTCTTTGAATGCAGACCATTATTTTTTCCTCAGTGAGCTCTTGTGCCTTCAAAAATAGCTCAAAGAAAAAACCACATAATTTATCGGGAGTGTTTTGATATTTGGACTCCCCAAATCAACAAAATTAAGGTATTTTTCTTATTGTATCTTCTGTGTTTGATCCTTTTCCAAGCTCCCCACACAATAAGGTTTTTGATGAACAAGGAAGCGATGACCAGACTATTTCTCTAGATCCTCTTTGGCAGCAGGAATTTTGAAAAGCTAAGAAACAAATTATTGCAAGGGTGTACCTTTTCTTTGTTAATCTTCTTCTCTGTTTCAGCTTTCCAACACCAGTAATTCCAGAAGAGACTTGCATTCCAAAAAGCAAAATTTAATCTGGCATTTCTGCTATTTTTCCAAAGACCCACTTACCACAACACACGCAGGGCTAGAAAGCAGTTACTCACCTGAAGTCTATCTTAACTTAATTTAGTTCCTCCCTTCAGTAACACATCTGCCTTGTGGTGACTGAGATATATCACACTAGTCAATGCAAGTTTTCTGTAATGATCTGAAAGAAGTATAGGATATAATTGAGAGATTGTATTATAGTTGCTAATATACATATGGAATGAAGGACCGAGGTCCTTCATATATGCCAGCTTTGGGAAATTTGTAACTCTGTCCAAATGACCCAAGGTGGCAGGGAACAGCTAAAATCAATGAATATTCAAATGCTCATTCATTTTAAATGGGTAATTATTCACAAATTTCTGTGAGTTTAAGTATCAGCACAGAAATGTGAACCTCAGATGACACAGAGCTAACTGTGTGGCTTCCTAAAGGAGCTTCTGATCATATGGAGATATAATAGTTCCAGTGCCCAAAGAAGAGGACTCTTACCCTAGTGGGAACTGATTCTAAGGTCTCTTATCTGTATAAAATGACCACACAGCAGTTTGTCAAAACAGTGTTGACAAAATGCTATTTTAACATAAGCAGTAGTCAAATGCTTGATAGGCTTGAGCTGGGGTCCTAGCTTGAAGTGTACTCAGGACCTAGTCTTGTCATAGGGGTCTGATTTTAAAACTGTTTTTTAACAGCCATTTGGAGAGCCATGGTCACACACAGTTTCTATCCGTTCTGGTACCTTTCTTCATATTTGCCTGTGAACAATTGACAGTTAAATACCTCTATACGGGATCTCATTCATTTGAAAATATCTTTTGGCTCAGAAATGTGATCATAAAAATACTGTGTGCATGTTTTCCACATTCAGTTTTGTTCCTTGCTAGTTTCTGTATTGTCTCCATTATGCCAAAAATCTTCCTTACAAGAAATTCTCTTATAAACTAAGCCTACAATTCAGGAGTTCAAATACCTTCTTCTTTAGCTGTTAATCACCACTAGTGGTGAAAATTCAACAGTCCATGTTTTCACCTGCCACAGCCTTTCATTCAAGGTTAGATGTAAGACATAGGGTTAACACACTGGCCTGTATATTTTGCAGTTCATTGTCAACACTGCTTCTAAAAGGAAATAATCAAGTTCATTCTTTGCTGTTCTGTCTCTGCAGGGTAGACAAAGAACAGAAGCAACAATAGCAACAACAAAAATTTGATGCCTAAGCAGATATGATTTAAAGGCAGTGACAAAATATTTTTAGATGGCTTTTTTATTATTATTCAGTGAGATTCATTCTCTTTGTTCCAGATACTTATTATATTTTAGTGTTTATGCATGGTTTCTGTAAAAACTTAAAGATTCTGTGTTTTGTCTATTTTTGTCCCCAAAATAAATAATATACAGTGTTGCCATGGGAAAAATAATAAAATTCCCTGATAACTTTGTTAAATTGTTTGTAAGTGTCAGTCATAAGTATAGACATGAATAAGCCAAAATAATAATTGTGTAATAATAAAGAACCATAACACAGAAATACAGCATGAATAAACTGAAACATCAAAGGGTCTCAAATATAGTTCCAGTCTTCTATTTCATATGGTAATCTCTGGGTTATGCATTATCTCCCCTGTTCTAATGATGCAGCAACCTGCTACAATTTCTTTTCAATAGGGAGTAGATGTAACTTTTTGGGAAAAAGCATTTTGCTCCAAAACAGTGTCAAGAACTCTGTTCTTGATATATCACAAAACCTATTAAATAACATGCTCTGTTATCTAATAGAAAGAAGTTTTTCATTCTGTAATATAAAATGTAGTAACCTCTCTTTAGCATCTGTGTATATCTGTTGTCTCCCACAGAAGCTTGCTAGAATTCTTGACATTTAGCTTCAAGCACAATATTTACTCTGCACCATGCTTATCTCCATAAGCATGGTGACTGATCTGCATTTATCCAGGCTCTAGCTTCTGGTGACAGAGAACGGTACAAGCAGCTGACACTGTGACCCTGAAATTGCTCTAGCCTTAGAGCAAATAAAGCCTTCTGCTGAACAGTTACAGAATTTAGGAGAGGTTTTGGCAGTTTAGTAGAATTCGCTGTGACAGAGAGATGCTGCAGAGGATCCTGCCACCCTTCTTCCCCCAGCAGGCATGACTTCTGTTTCTTGAGGGTGAGGAAGGGGTGTGCAAAGCAGGTGCTTCAGCCAAACATATTCTTACAGAAATACTATGGTAGACCATGAAAGCCATCAGCCCTTTACGTTGCCCTAAAGACATCTTGATAACATCACTCCTGTGCGGCAGTGAAATTATGCTTGTAATTGTAAAGAGCAAGGATGGAAGTAATGTCAACCTGGCTTCACCAGCAATCCTAGAAATATCTTGCAGGCATTCTTCCAATGTTGGTGTCAGCAGAATACTTCCATGGAAAAGGCATGTCTGTTTCATTGAAATGCAGAGTGCTAAGAAAGTGATGTGTTTAGATATCACTTCCCATCTATTTCATCAGCAGTCCATTCTGTACCCATCCTGGAAGCTGCTCTGCTAATAGATTGGCTCCTGATATGATGTCTGAAGCCCTTGATCAATTATTTTTGCTCATTTGCTTGGCTCAGAACAAGGGAGCTTTCTGTAAAGTAAGTGTTGGCTCAAACATTCTCTGCTTTTTCTCTGGGTGTGTTTGTATACATATGTGTGTGATAGATACATAATGATGTGCTATATCTTCTTCTAGAGCCTTGTGATTTTCTCTTACAGTCTATGTCAAATCAAGGGGCCACGAAATAAATCTCCCTCAAAAATCAGTATATTGCTTGTGTAATGAGCTGAGTATAGCACCCATTAGCAAGCAAGAAGTCATGTCATTCTGTTAAAGCAGTAACTTTGCCCTTCCCTCCAAGACAATACCATGACCCGGCATTTGAGGGGCAGCAATCATATCATGGTGTCATTTTCAGCCCAGCAGTTCATCCACAGGGCTGGAGAAAAGCCTTACACCAGGGGTCACCTGGGCTGCTCTTGGGGGGTGAGCGGCTCTTTGATGGCAGACACTTCTTTAGTATCCTATTACCAATTTGTAAAGGTAGCTGATTGCCCAAGTGGGGTTTTATTTGCATGCTTGGTGCTTTTTTTTTT